>NW_020869444.1:246806-264306 GCF_003789085.1 Penaeus vannamei
TATATATATATAATATATATATATATATATATATATAAATATATATATATATATATATAATATATATATATATATATATATATATATATATATATATATATAATATATATATATATATATAATATATAATATATATAATATATATATATATATATATATATATATATAATATATAATATATATATATATATATATTATATATATATATATATATATATATATATATATATATATATTATATATATATATATATATATATATATATATATATATATATATATTATAATATATATATAATATATATATATATATATATATATATATATATATATATATATATATATATATATATATATATATATATATATAATATATATATTATATATATATATATATATATATATATATATATATATATATATATATATATATATATAATATATATATATATATATATATATATATATATATATATATATATATATATAATATATATATATATATATAATATTAATATATATAATATATATATATATATATAATAATATATATATATAATATATATATATATATATATAATATATATATATATAATATATATATATATAATATATATATATATATATATATATATATATATATATATATATATATATATATATATATATATATATATATATATATATATATATATATATATATATATATATGTCAGCCCTGGGACAATAATGAGACTCAAGCACTTCACCTCTTGGACAAAACCCAAAGGGTTTGCTCCTAAATAGAGGGAAAGATGGAACTTTCCTCTTTTGTGGAAATGTATAGCCAGTCGGTATGTTGCCCAGTACATAACCTGATTTATTCGAGTCTGCATGTGTCTTTGGTACATCTTCTTATCCTTGTGACCGCTCTTATGCTCAGTCATGCTTTAGATACAGGTGGTAACAGAAATAGTGATTGTTTTATTCTGAGAACAAGATACAGTTCATTTAAGAGCAGCGGAAAGTGAGTCTTGCTATAGCTAAAGCTGAAGTCTGGGTGATGATCCAGAAACTTTTTTTCTGATCCCCTATCCAAGAGTAGTCAGATAGCCCAGGTTATGCCTGGGCCACCCAGTAAGTGTACACCTTGGGTATAGGTATTTGAAAGATTTTATAAGGTGTCAATCTGTGGCCAAAATATCGGCATTTGTGGGAAACCGCCTCCACAAACAGGGATGGCTATCTCTGCGACATGTGCAGACTCTGCTCATCAACGACGTTAGAGGGTCGGTGTCACCATCCTCCGGAACTATAAAAAAAAAAAAAAACTATAAAAAACGCCTTAGACAGCCGTTGGAAGCCGCCCGACGTCGACCCTCTGAAGGCGCGAAGTCCTCCCGCTGACGTCCCCTTCTGCCTTTGTAAAGCACGTTCCGGTGTTCTTCCACTAAACCAACCTAGATAGCAAAGGCTGAAATAGTCTGTAGGACCTGTGGCAGAGGCCCTGAAACTCCTCCCGACGGCGCAGGCGCCCTGTACCCTACAGAAGTTGGCTGGCCTTAGCAGATACTAACCAGATCCCACAGGACGCAAGGAGAAAGGGGCAAAGAGGGCGAAGCAAAGAGGCCCTGCACCGACGTTACATCTTCGCCAGCAGCTTCCCAGGAGGAAGATGGTGACCAGCATCACCACGCCTAGGAAAAGACCGCCCCAGCAGTAGGAACGGGAGGGCAACATCTCAGCAAGTGAAGGCGCCTCATCGGGTTGACTCGTCTCCCAGTGACTGCAGACATCTCATAGCAGATCTTCATGTGGTGGGAAATCTTGTGACATGATGCAGGTAGTGGAACCGCTGGTAATAGCAACTATAAGGAGATGGGGCAGCTCTTTCGGGAGCTGAGTCGATGAACTGGGGTGGAGAGAGCTGGAGAGATGTTATCACTGCAATCGCCAATCATGATAGCAATACCCTCTCTCCTCCCATATATATGTTGTAGTCTTCATCTTCCATGGTATAATTTAGTTGATGACTTCCCTTTATTCCCTTTCCTGCTATTGGGGCCAAGTCTTAGGGAGTGAAAGAAATCCAGCGATAGCGCTATCATCTTTCTTGGCCACATAAGATATTCTGAAGATTTACTGGAATTTTTTTTGCTGATGATAATACAACTTGAACAGTTTGGGTTCATAGTCATGGATGTGGTAAGGAAGGCAGTAAACACGGTCGTCTATGATTAAAACAATTGTCAGATGTGGTTTATAATATACAGTTGCATATACAGACTTGAGATTTCGGTAAGCCATTGAATTTTTTGATTAGGGGAACACTTAATGTTACCATGCTCACAGCCTTATCCTCCTAAATTTCAGCTCTTTCGCATCCAACTCTCCTAATTATCTTTCAATAAAGATACCCAAAGGGGCCTCATCCTGTAACATCATCTTTAAATAATTCTTTTTTCTAGCTCAGTATAGCCCACAGACCTTGGCTAAGTGTCAGGGCAGGATGTGCCCCACTGGGATTTGCACCTCCACTGATGATCACTGCAATGGATTCCTTACTTGTCCAGATCTTAGCGATGAACCTTTAACATGCCCACCACAGCTGAGTGCATGCCGGCTTTCTAATGATGAGAATACATGTGGTAAGGAGTTTAAACCTTGTTCTTCTTAAATTAAAGCCCTGCCTGGCTTATTTACTAGGTATGCTTTGATATCAAAACTTTAGATACCCATGTTGCCAATTACTATTACTATTACATCTTCAAACACTTTCAAATGTACTGTTCAGTTTGTGATGATGGCGGAATGCCATGCCAGGATGGTGTATGTATTCCACGAAGCCGTGTGTGTGATGGTCTAGAAGATTGTGTAAACGGGACGGACGAGATCAGTTGCACTTGTGCTCGGGTAAGCAGCTTTAAGAATCCTTTTTTAAATGATTTGTACATACTTTTTATCATTCTTTTCTTCTTTTCAAAGGCAGGGATCACCTAGACGTAGGCCATCACATTTTTAGACTGTTTATATTTGTCATAGGTATTTGTCTGATATAAAAATCCTAAAAGTAAATAAATAGATAATTGAATATGTTGGGTGTATGTAGCTGCCCCCTTTATGGATTGCTAACAATCACCTCTTTATTACTGGACCTGTTGGATCCAAGTGTCCCGCAGTCTGAACATTGACTAAAATTTGGTTGGAGAAATTCCCTGGTGTTTGGCATGTAGTCTCGACCAAAATGGACACTCGTGTAATGTATCAAGATTTCATAACTCCTCTCCATAATGTTATCTTTTTCTGCACAATTATGGCTTTTTGCATTGGCATAATGATATAGCCTGGACATTGTTGACGCACTAACTATACAGTAATAATAATAATAATAATACGTAATGTTATTTTTATTATCAATATCATTATTGTTGTTTTTATTATCATATATATGAATGAATTAATGAGCACATGGGACTGAAATATATCATTAAGGGGACACTTGCGCCTGTCTGGATTTGCATATTCTTTCGATTTTATTAGGGACACTGGGAAAAATAATTGTGAAAATAAGGTGGCTAGATGCAAGGCACAAATTCAAGAGATAACTAGATATCCATTAAACTTTCGCTGCACACTTGAGGGATGGTCGCGGCACACTTCTGCGCCGCGGCGCACAGGTTGAGAACCACTGATCTATATCCATGTCTATCTATGTTCATATCTATGGTAAGGTGAATCTGGATTTGGATTGATTTTACCTCTAATTTCTTCTTAGTCTTCATTTCTCATTTCTAATATCTCGAGATCACTCTTAAAACTTTTCCATGAACAATATATTTTTTCTTTAATTATATATTAGAATAAACATTTCTAGTTGCTGTGGCGGGACAACCCAGGAAAGCTGTGTGATGGTAACATCGACTGTGATGACCAGGAGGATGAATCGATCTGTGGGTGTACTCCCGTGACCGAGTACTTCAGATGTTACAAGTATGTGAACTTTTAGTGCCAATTCATTGCTGTTTCCTACATATGAAACTCTAATTTCTGGGATATAAATGCGAATGAAATTACTATTGTTATGAATAGAATTAACTGTAAACACCATTGCACACAGTAAAAATAATTAGTCTGTTCACTCAAGTCTGGATGCTGGGTGACACAAAGCTCGGCTATGATTGGTGCATGCGAGCCGGGAAGAGTTGTGCTTGGAGTGGGTAGTTACTTCGATAGCTACAGGCTTGCAGCCTGGCAGTTACAACTGTGTAGATGGCGTCAAAAAGTGAGGTCCAGGAAACCATTCTTTCTTGTTTAATTTCACAACCACTGGCATACTACTGGGTGCTGGAAGCACTCCTAGTAAGAGAGGGATCTGATGCCCTTCAGCAGGTGAACCGACAGTTACGCCCTACACAACACACCACGGGCGATAGGAATTGCATAGGTAGTAAACATTCAGTGATTTATCTCGCCTCGATTATTTTCATTCATATTCGTACTTATATTAGGCAACTATAACACAGAACATCTCATCAAAAGCCATCTAGATTATTATATTCAACAGTTTTGTGTACCAGTCTACAAATGACCTTTACAGTAAGACAGCTAGCAGCCAATTGTGGCCATTCCCAAGATTAGGTAGTTTTGTGTGTCTCGTCTCCATGTCACTCGAGCCTCATTGCCACTGGAAAAGATGCCACTGAAAGGTCTATAAAAAAATAGAAAATATCAGTTGGTATTTCTAGTGGGGGATTTGGCAGTCCTGGTACAAGGAATGGTTGTCTTATCCTATTTGATCAAGCCTAGAGTTTTT
Source organism: Penaeus vannamei (assembly GCF_003789085.1). Lineage (NCBI taxonomy): Eukaryota > Metazoa > Arthropoda > Malacostraca > Decapoda > Penaeidae > Penaeus > Penaeus vannamei. The sequence goes on from NW_020869444.1 coordinate 251,598, forward strand.
GCTGGTTGCATTCCATTATGAAATAATGCTTGTCATATGTTAATATCTTTTGAAGCATGTCAGTGATATCCAATATGTTGGAGCCCGTGATTCAGTGATTAAGTTGTCTATTAACCTGGCTCATTCTATCACTTTCCTGACTAGGTGATTCCTTTCTTTGGTCTAGGAAAGTAGATTTACTTGAAGCTGGAGACTAGGCAGTGCATTTTATTTTTTTGGTCTGAATCTTCCACCTCTTAGATAAACACCCCATACTGTTGCTTGTTGTAGCTGGGGGGCTTAGGAGACGGGCTGAGACCCATTGAGACCTTGGGTATCAACCCTCACCTTTAATTTTGAAAGATCTTTTCTTCTCCCCCTTCCCTTTTCCTTCTCTTCATCTGTTCTTCTGCCCATTTCCTAAGGCGAGAGCCGTGCTGAAAGGATGAGAGGATAGCTTTGTGTCAATCATGAACGGCGTCCGAGAGCCGTGGGCACGGGTTTCCTTTGGTTAATCCCTTAGCCCTTACGCCTTATAGGAACCCTGAGGCATTTCTTTTCTCCATTTATTTCAGGCTCATATTGGCCAGTAATGATATTGTTTTACCCTTATTAAGGGCATATGCCTACCCCTTCATCAAATAGCCTATCTAAATTTGATTTCATTGATTTATCCAACCCCCTACTTCCTTTGACCACATCTCCAACCACAGATACTAATAACCCCTCTTCGATTTCTAATGACGATTCTATTAGTTCCAAACCATTCATTCAGGTCACTACTCAACCTTCAGAATGAACCCCTTCCTCTTCCATTTTCCCCTCCATCTCCTCTTGCACTGTCTTCATTGTCTACTCCTCCTGCCACAAAATTACTTTTCATCATTATTGCCCCCCCCAATATACTACCTCGCCCCACACCACCAAATCGTCCTCCCACCTGTTTCCCTCTACTGCTCCACCTCTGCAAAGTTTTTGAGTGCTCTGTTTGACCCAGCTAGATTGGATCGATTCATTGTGATTCACCTGACAGTACAAGGTTAGCACACCGATGTAGTTTTTCTCTTTACCTGTTCCATTCACTCTCTTCCGCAATCTGCTCCCCTTTTCCCCTAGTCAAATTTTTTTTTAAATTTAAATCCAGATCAATGTTTACCACTTCTCTGATGCTTACCCCTCCTCCAATGCCTACCCCTCCTCCTCTTCACTAAACTTGTCGCACCAGACAACGTAAATGTTCCATTCCATCTTCACCTTCCACATTCTCTCCTACAACCTCATTTTCCTCTGCTCCTCAAACATCTATCCCCTCTACTTCTCACAAGAGAACCTTTGTTTCTCAGACCACCCCACCCTAATCCCCTCCAAACACTCTTGAAAACATACAAATAATCTAAGACATAACCCAAGAAATTTTTCTGTTCCATTTGAATGCATTTATTCCCTCAACTTTGGAAGTCCAGCATGGGATTCAGATATTCACTGGGATTTTAAGTGCTAAACAGCTGTTATACACTGTTGATGCCTCGGGTTTAAGATCTTAATGAAAGTTGGAAAATTTGGCAGTTGGTAGTCCATGCCTGTTCTGACCATACCACTTAACATATACTGAGGATCTTGGGGTAGACAGTTTGATCTAGAAAGAACAACCTGTATATCAGCAACAAGTTGTCTTATACCTGTGTGTTAGCAAGGTATGGAAGGACAGTAGTCAAATTATGTGGTGGCTGGATATCTGGTACCATTCGCGTTAATAGTTCTTGCTTTGTTCGTCATAAACAGTTACACATTGGAGTTTTAAATTTAGAATTGGAAAATGGTCCAAACACTTCTTTAAAGACCCAGAATTTTTAACAGAACTCTATATAGATTATATTTATTTCCCTTTTATCATGTGTGTTTATGAACAGGTCCGATGGCCAGGGTTGTATCCCTCGTGTCAATGTCTGTGATGGCAACAAAGATTGTTCAGAAGGCGAGGATGAAGCTAGCTGTGTGGCGCTTGCACCTGAAATACCAATCGATGAGGATGCATTAGGGTAGGCCTATTTTGTTTACTATGATTGACTGGAATCTTGAACAGGACACTTTTGTCAATAGATTAACAGTAATTGCTGTCAGTTCACTAATCTTCAAGAATTATTTAAGCTTTAGTTCATAGATATACACCTAGCACTAGATTCTCTTAAATGAACTCAATCACCAGGTTGCTCCCAGTGCACATGGAAGGCTTCTTTCTGGTTCGAGTGCGAGGACGATGGTTCACCTTCCAGCATGAAAAGTGGAACATAAATGCGTCGCCCTTACTGTGCTCCAAGCTGGGGTTCACGCACGAGGTAACAGAAAGCCGAGGCTATAAAGGCTTTCTGCAAGGAGTTGTATATATCATTTGTTCAGTTGAAGAAGTGGAATAACCAACATAGTTAGTCATCTAAGTATTCTTGAAGCAGGGATTTAAATTTGTTTCTTTATTCTTAGGCAAGGTATTAAAGAAAGAAAAATTTATTGATTTAAGAAAAATCATTGTCCTGTTGTTCTGCCAGCCTCGGCACCATGTAACATTTAATAATCCTACATACCAGGGGTGACCACATATTAAAAATAAATTTTTATTAAATCATGCAACAGTTTTATTATATTCACATTCGTTCATCATGTTTCGATACTGATGTAAATCAAAAACATCATTACCATCATAAGCAATCGTGAAAATTTGTTAACACTAAATAATTGCGGACATTTCTAACTGGCACACCCTTATGGTGCGTAGACTATTTTTTTTCTGGCAATACATGCTTAGTATTTTGTGAATGGAATGCTCTTGTTCGTATGGAAGTCTGTGATTGATGTCTGGTATTTCGCAAATATATTCAATGGCAACTAATACCAGCCAAGTATTGTCTAATATCAATATAGTTGCTTGAAATATGTGGTGTTTTCCTTAAAAAGAACAATCGGAAATGGTATAACGAAACTTTAAGTACAGTTAAGATAGCCAAACATCAATGGCAACATTTAATCTCAAATTATTTTAAACAAAAAAATGCACATGTAAAAGTATTGGTTTTCGTTAAAAATGTAAAACACATTATTTTAAGAAGGTAACATACGAATCACATGTTACATTATCTGCAAATGTAAATCGTAAGGTTTTCCAACCTGATTCATTGTCTTTATGAATGGCAAATGACCCAATTGCTGGATGGGTTGTTTATGCACATGGAGTGATCCCTTAAACATCAAGATTTGCAGAAAACAAAAGGTAAGAAATTTCTGACATTTCAGAGAAAGCCGTCTGTTTATTGAGCATATCTCCCTCCTATCTTTATCTATCTCCCTCCTATCTCCATCTCTCTCCCTCTATCTCTATCTATCTCCCTCCATCTCTATCTATCTCCCTCCATCTCTATCTCTCTCCCTCTATCTCTCTATCTCTATCTCTCTCCCTCTATCTCTATCTCTCTCCCTCTATTTCTATCTCTCTATCTCTATTTCTATCTCTCTCCCTCTGTCTATCTCTCTCCTCTCTCTACTCTATCTCTATCCTCTCTATCTCTATCTCTCTCCCTCCATCTCTATCTCTCTCCCTCTATCTCTATCTCTATCTCTCTCCCTCTATCTCTATCTCTATCTCTCTCTCTCTCTATCTATCTCTATCTCTCTCTCTCTCTATCTCTATCTATCTATCTCTCTCTCCTCTATTTCTATCTCTCTCTCTCTCTATTCTATCTCTCTCCCTTCTCTATCTCTATCTCTCTCTCTATCTCTATCTCCCGTCTCTCTATCTCTATCTCTCTCCTCTATCTCTCTATTCTATCTCTATCTCTCTCTATCTCTATCTCTCTATCTCTATCTCTCTCTCTATCTCTATATCTATCTCTCTCCCTCTATCTCTATCTCTCTCTCCCTCTATCTCTATCTCTCTCCCTCTATTTCTATCTCTATCTCTATTTCTATCTCTCTATCTCTGTTTCTCTCCCTCTATTTCTATCTCTCTCTCTCTATTTCTATCTCTCTCCCTCCATCTCTATCTATCTCCCTCCATCTCTATCTCTCCCCCTCCATCTCTATCTCTCCCCCTCCATCTCTATCTCTCTCCCTCCATCTCTATCTCTCTCCCTCCATCTCTATTTCTCTCCCTCCATCTCTATTTCTCTCCCTCTATTTCTATCTCTCTCTCTATCTCTATCTCTCTCCCTCTATCTCTATATCTCTATCTCTATTTCTCTCTCTCTATCTCTATCTCTGTTTCTCTCCCTCTATTTCTATCTCTCTCCCTCTATTTCTATCTCTCCCTCTATTTCTATCTCTCTCCCTCTATGTCTATCTTTCTCCCTCTATTTCTATCTCTCTCCCTCTATGTCTATCTTTCTCCCTCCATCATCTATCTCTGTATCTCTATATCTCTATCTCTCTCCCTCCATCTCTATCTCTCTCCCTCCATCTCTCTCTCTCTCCCTCCATCTCTATCTCTCTCCCTCCATCTCTATCTCTCTCCCTCTATTTCTATATCTCTCCCTCTATCTCTCTCTCTATCTCTATCTCTCTCCCTCTATCTCTATCTCTCTCCCTCTATCTCTATCTCTCTATCTCTATTTCTCTCTCTCTATCTCTATCTCTGTTTCTCTCCCTCTATTTCTATCTCTCTCCCTCTATTTCTATCTCTCTCCCTCTATGTCTATCTTTCTCCCTCTATTTCTATCTCTCTCCCTCTATGTCTATCTTTCTCCCTCCATCATCTATCTCTGTATCTCTATCTCTCTATCTCTCTCCCTCCATCATCTATCTCTCTATCTGTATCTCTCTATCTCTCTCTCCTCTATCTCTCTATCTGTATCTCTCTATCTCTCTCCTCTATCTCTCTATCTCTATCTCTATCTCTATCTCTCTCCCTCTATCTCTATCTCTCTCCCTCTATCTCTATCTCGATCTCGATCCCTCGATCTCTCGATCTCGCTCGATCCCTCTATCTCGATCTCGATCTCGATCCCTCTATCTCGATCTCGATCTCGATCCCTCTATCTCGATCTCGATCCTCTATCTCTATCTCGATCTCGATCTCGATCCCTCTATCTCGATCTCGATCTCGATCCCTCTATCTCTATCTCTATCTCGATCTCGATCTCGATCCCTCTATCTCGATCTCGATCTCGATCTCGATCTCGATCTCGATCTCGATCTCGATCTCTCGATCTCGATCTCGATCTCGATCTTGATCCCTCTATCTCGATCTCGATCTCTATCTCGATCTCGATCTTGATCCTCTATCTCGATCTCGATCTCGAATCCCTCTATCTCGATCTCGATCTCGATCCCTCTATCTCGATCTCGATCTCGATCCCTCTATCTCTATCTCGATCTCGATCTTGATCCCTCTAATCTCGATCTCGATCTCGATCTCGATCTCGATCCCTCTATCGATCTCGATCTCGATCCTCTATCTCGATCTCGATCTCGATCCCTCTATCTCGATCCCTCTATCTCGATCCCTCTATCTCGATCTCTATCTCGATCTCGATCTCGATCCCTCTATCTCGATCCCTCTATCTCGATCTCGATCCCGATCTATCTCGATCTCTATCTCGATCTCGATCCCTCTATCTCGATCTCGATCTCGATCCTCTCTATCTCTATCGATCCCTCTATCTCGATCTCGATCTCGATCCCTCTATCTCGATTCTATCTCTCTCGATCCCTCTCGATCTCGACTCGATCCCTCTTTCTCGATCTCGATCTCGATCCCTCTATCTCTATCTCGATCTATCTCGATCCCTCTATCTCCGATCTCGATCTCGATCTCTATCTCGATCCTCTATCTCGATCTCGATCTCGATCTCTCTATCTCGATCTCGATCCCTCTATCTCGATCTCGATCTCGATCTCGATCCCTCTATCTCGATCCCTCTATCTCGATCTCGATCGATCTCTATCTCGATCTCGATCTCGATCTCGATCTCGATCTCGATCTCTATCTCTCTCTCGTATCTCGCCTCTATCTCGATCTCTATCTCTCTATCTCGATCTCGATCTCGATCCCTCTATCTCGATCGACCTCTATCTCGATCCTCTATCTCTATCTCGATCCCTCTATCGATCCTCTATCTCTATCTCGATCCCTCTATCTCGATCTCGATCTCGATCTCGATCTCGATCCATCGATCTCTATCTCGATCTCGATCCTCTGATCTCGATCTCGATCTCGATCTCGATCCCTCTATCTCGATCTCGATCTCGATCCCTCTATCTCGATCTCGATCTCGATCCCTCTACTCGATCTCGATCTCGATCCCTCTATCTCGATCTCGATCCCTCTATCTCGATCTCGATCCCTCTATCTCGATCCCTCTATCCCTCGATCTCGATCTCGATCTCGATCCTCTATCTCGATCTCGATCTCGATCCCTCGATCTCTATCTCGATCCTCTATATCTCGTCCCTCTATCTCGATCTCGATCTCGATCCCTCTATCTCGATCTCGATCTCGATCTCTATCTCGATCTCGATCCCTCTATCTCGATCTCGATCTCGATCTCGATCCCTCTATCTCGATCTCGATCTCGATCTCTATCTCGATCTCGATCTCGATCTCGATCTATCTCGATCTCGATCTCGATCTCGATCTCGATCTATCTCGATCTCGATCTCGATCCCTCTATCTCGATCTCGATCCTCTATCTCGATCTCGATCTCGATCTCGATCTCGATCCCTCTATCTCGATCTCTCGATCTCGATCTCGATCCCTCTATCTCGATCTCGATCTCGATCTCGATCCCTCTATCTCGATCTCGATCTCGATCTCGATCCCTCTATCTCGATCTCGATCTCGATCCCTCTATCTCGATCTCTATCTCGATCCCTCTATCTCGATCTCGATCTCGATCTCGATCCCTCTATCTCGATCTCTATCTCGATCCCTCTATCTCGATCTCGATCTCGATCTCTATCTCGATCTCTATCTCGATCTCTATCTCGATCCCTCTATCTCGATCGATCTCGATCTCGATCCCTCTATCTCGATCTCGATCTCGATCTCGATCCCTCTATCTCGATCCCTCTATCTCGATCTCTATCTCGATCTCGATCTCGATCCCTCTATCTCGATCTCGAATCTCGATCCCTCTATCTCGATCTCGATTCGATCCTCTATCTCGATCTCGATCTCGATCGCTCTATCTCGATCTCGATCGATCGATCCTCGATCCCTCTATCTCTATCTCGTTCCCTCATCTCGATCCCTCTATCTCTATCTCGATCTCTATCTAGATCCTCTATCTCGATTCTCGATCTCGATCCCTCATCTCGATCTCCGATCTCGATCTCTGATCTCGATCTCGATCCTCGATCTCGATCTCGATCTCTATCTCGATCTCTATCTCGATCGATCTCGATCTCGATCCCTCTATCTCGATCTCGATCTCGATCTATCTCGATCTCGATCTCTATCTCGATCCCTCTATCTCTGATCTCGATCCCTCTATCTCGAATCCTCTATCTCTATCTCGATCCTCTATTCTATCTCGATCTCGATCTCGATCTCGATCTCGATCTCGATCTCGATCTCGACTCGATCTCGATCTCGATCTATCTCGATCTCTATCTCTATCTCGATCTCGATCTCGATCCTCTATCTCGATCTCGATCTCGATCTCGATCCTCTATCTCGATCTCGATCTCGATCCCTCTATCTCGATCTCGATCTCGATCTCGATCTCGATCTATCTCGATCCTCTATCTCGATCTCGATCTCTATCTCGATCCTCTATCTCGATCTCGATCTCGATCTCGATCCCTCTATCTCTATCTCGATCTCGATCTCGATTCTCCTCGATCTCGATCTCGATCTCTATCTCGATCTATCTCGATCCCTCTATCTCGATCTCGATCTCGGATCTCGATCTCGATCCCTCTATCGATCTCGATCTCGATCCTCTCTCGATCTCTATCTCGATCCCTCTATCTCGATCTATCTCGATCTCGATCTCGATCCCTCTATCTCGATCTCGATCTCGATCTCGATCTCGATCTCGATCTAATCGATCTCGATCTCGATTCGATCTCGATCCCTCTATCTCGATCTCGATCTATCCGATCCCTCTATCTCTCGATCTCGATCTCGATCTCGATCCTCTATCTCGATCTCGATCTCGATCCTCGTCCTCTATCTCGATCTCTCGATCTCGATCCCTCTATCTCGATCTTCGTCTCGATCTCGATCCTCTATCTCGATCTCGATCTCGATCTCGATCCTCGATCTCTATCTCGATCTCGATCCTCTATCTCGATCCGATCTCGATCTCGATCCCTCTATCGATCTCGATCTCGATCCCTCTATCTCGATCTCGATCCTCTATCTCGATCTCGATCTCGATCTCGATCTCGATCCCTCTATCTCTATCTCGATCTCGATCCTCTATCTCGATCTCGATCTCGATCTCGATCCCTCTATCTCTAATCTCGATCCTCTATCTCGATCGTCTATCTCGATCTCGATCTCGATCCCTCTATCGATCTCGGATCTCGATCCCTCTATCTCGATCTCGATCCTCGATCTCTATCTCGATCTCTATCCCTCTATCTCGATCTCGATCTCGATCTCGATCTCGATCTCGATCCTCTATCTCGATCTCGATCCCTCTATCTCGATCTCGATCTCGATCTCGATCTCGATCTCGATCTCTCCGATCCCTCTATCTATCTCGATCTCTATCTCGATCTCGATCTCGATCCCTCTATCTCGATCTCGATCTCGATCTCTATCTCGATCTCGATCTCGATCCCTCTATCTCGATCTCGATCTCGATCCCTCTATCTCTATCTCGATCTCTATCTCGATCCCTCTATCTCGATCTCGATCCCTCGATCTCGATCTCGATCTCGATCCCTCTATCTCGATCTCGATCTCGATCTCCTCCGATTCGATCTCGAATCTATCTCGATCTCGATCCCTCTATCTCGATCTCGATCTCGATCTCGATCTCGATCTCGATCTCGATCTCGATCTCGATCTCGATCTCGATCTCGATCTCGATCTCGATCTCGATCCCTCTCTCCTCTCTATCTCGATCTCGATCTCGATCTCGATCTCGATCTCGATCTCGATCTCGATCTCGATCTCGATCTCGATCCTCTATCTCGATCTCGATCTCGATCTCGATCCTCTCTATCTCGATCTCGATCTCGATCTCGATCTCGATCCCTCTATCTCGATCTCGATCTCGATCTCGATCCATCTATCTCTATCTCGATCTCGATCTCGATCTCTATCTCGATCTCGATCTCGATCTCGATCCCCTCTATCTCGATCTCGATCTCGATCTCGATCCCTCTCGATCTCGATCTCTCGATCTCGATCCTCTCGATCTCGATCCTCTCTCGAATCCTCGATCTCGCTCGATCTCGATCCCTCTATCTCGATCCCTCGATCTCGATCCCTCTATCTCGATCTCGAATCTCGATCCCTCGATCTCGATCTCGATCTCTATCTCGATCCCTCTCGATCTCGATCTCGATCTCGATTCCCTCTATCTCGATCGATCTCGATCCCTCTATCTCGATCCTCTTATCTCGATCTCGATCCTCTCTCGATCTCGATCTCGATCTCGATCCCTCTCGATCTCGATCTCGATCTCGATCTCGATCTCTATCTCGATCTCGATCTCGATCTCGATCTCGATCCCTCTCTCGATCTCGATCTCGATCCCTCCTCTCTCTATCTCGATCTCGATCTCTATCTCGATCTCGATCTCGATCCCTCTATCTCGATTCGATCTCGATCTCGATCCTCTATCTCGATCTCGATCTCGATCTCGATCCCTCTATCTCGATCTCGATCTCGATCTCGATCCCTCTATCTCGATCTCGATCTCGATCTCGATCTCGATCTCGATCTCGATCTCTTCGATCCTCTCTCGATCTCGATCTCGATCTCGATCTCGATCTCGATCCTCTCTCGATCTCGATCTCGATCTCGATCTCGATCCTCTATCTCGATCTCTCGATCTCGGATCCTCTATCTCGCGATCTCGATCTCGATCCTCTATCTCGATCTCGATCTCGATCTCGATCTCGATCCTCTATCTCGATCTCGATCTCGATCTCGATCTCTATCTCGATCTCGGATCTCGATCTCGATCCTCGATCTCTCGCTCGATCTCGATCTCGATTCTCTCGATCCTCTCGATCTCGATCTCGATCTCGATCTCGATCTCGATNTTGATCTCGATCTCGATCTCGATCCCTCTATCTCGATCTCGATCTCGATTCGATCCCTCTATCTCGTCTCGATCTCGATCTCGATCCCTCTATCTCGATCTCGTTCTCGATCTCGATCTCGATCCCTCTCTCGATCCCTCTTCTCGATCTCGATCTCGATCCCTCTCTCGCGATCTCGATTCATCTCGATCTCGATCTCGATCTCGATCCTCTATCTCGATCGTCGATCTCGATCTCGATCCTCTATCTCGATCCTTCTATCTCGTCTCGATCTCGATCTCGATCTCCATCTCGATCTCGATTTAGATCCCTCCTATCTCGATCTTCTCGATTCGATCTCGATCCCTCTTCTATCTCGATCTCGATTCTCGATCTCGATACTCGATCCCTCTATTCTCGATCTCGATCTCGATCTCGATCTCGATCTCGTCCTCGATCTCGATCTCGATCTCGATCTCGATCCGATCCCTCTTCTCGATCTCGTCTCCGATTCCTCTTCTTCGGATCTCGATCTCCTCTCTCGATCTCGATCTCGATCCGATCTATCTCGATCTCGTCTCGATTCTTCGATTCTTATCTCGATTCTTCGATCTCTCGATCTCTATCTCGTTCTCGATCCCTCTATCTCCCTGATCTCGATCTCGATCCCTCTATCTCGATCTCGATCTCGATCTCGATCTCGATCCCTCATCTCGATCTCGATCTCGATCCCTCTATCTCGATCTCGATCTCGATCCCTCTATCTCGATCTCGATCTCGATCTCGATCTCGATCTCGATCTCGATCCCTCTATCTCGATCTCGATTCGATCTCGATCTCGATCTCGATCTCGTCGATCTCGATCTCGATCCTCTTCTCGATCTCGATCTCGATCCTCTCTTCTCGGATCTATCTCTCGATCTCCCTCTATCTCGATCTCGATCTCGATCTCGATCCTCTCGATCCTCGATCTCGATCTCCCTCTGATCTCGATCTCGACTCGGTCTCTATCTCGATCTCGATCTCGATCTCTCGATCTCGATCTCGATCTCGATCCCTCTATCTCGATCTCGATCTCGATCCCTCTTTCTCGATCTCGATCTTCGATCTCGATTCTCTATCTCGATCTCGATATCTCGTTCCCTCTATCTCGATCTCGATCCGATCGTCTCGATCTCGATCGATCTCATCTCTATCTCGATCTCGATCTCTATTTCTCTCGATCCCACTCTATCTCACTAATCTCGATCCGATCTCGATTCCCTGCTATCTCGATCTCGATTCTCGATCCTCTTATCTCGATCTTCATCTCGTTTCGATCCCTCTTTCTCGATCTCGATACTCGATCCCTACCTATCTCGATCTTCGATCTCGTTCCTCTATCTCGATCGCGATCCGATCCTCTATCTCATTCTCGATCTCGATCCCGTCTATCGTCGATCTCGGATACCCTCTATCTCGATCTCGATCTCGATCCCTCTATCTCGATCTCGATACTGCATCTCGATCCTTTCTATTCTTCGATCTCGATCTCTCCTCGATCCCTCTATTCTCGATCTCGATCTCGATCCCTCTATCTCGATACTCGATCTCGATCTCGATCCCTCTATCTCGATCTCGATCTCGATCCCTCTATCTCATCTCGATCTTCGATCTCGATCTCGATCTCGATCCCTACTATCTCGATCTCGATCTCGATCCCTCTCTCTAGCTCTATCCTCGATCTCTCTATCTCATCTCGATCCTCTATCTCGATCTCGATCTCGATCCCTCTATCTCGATCTCGAATCCGGCCATCCCTCTATCTCGATCTCGATCTCGATCTCGATCCTCTATCTCGATCTCGCATCTCGATCCCTCTATCCGATCTCGATCTCGGCATCCCATCTATCTCGATCTCGATCTCGATCTCGATCTCGATTCCCTCTATCTCGAATCTGATCTCCGATCCCTCTATCTCTATCTCGATCTCATCTCGATCCCTCTATCTACGATCTCGATCTCGAGATCTCGATCTATCCCTCTATCTGATCTCGATCTCGCATCTCGATCTCGATCCCTCTATTCTCGATCTCGATCCGCATCCCTCTATTCTCTGATCCGATCTCTATTCCGATCCCTCTATTCTCTATCTGCATCTCGAATTCTCGATTCGATCCCTCGATTCGATCTCGATCTCGATCTCGATCCTCTTTCTCGATCTCGATTCTCGGATTGCCCTCTATCTCGATCTCGGTCTCGGGTCATTCCCTCTTATTCTCGATCTCGATCTCCGATCGCTCTATCTCGATGATTCGTCTCGTCTGTCCCTCTAGTTCTCTGATCGTCGATCCGTCCTATCTCTCGATCTCGATCTCCGGAGATTACTCTATCTCGATCTCGATTCGGATCTCGATCCTCTAGTCTCGATCTCGATGTCGTTCTCGTCCTCTATCTCTGATCTCTGATTCGGATGCGCCTCTATCTCGCATCTGCGATCTCGATGCTCGGGTCTCTATCTCGATCTCGATTTCTCGGATTCCTCTATCTCGATCCTCG
>NW_020869444.1:269306-279917 GCF_003789085.1 Penaeus vannamei
TTATACCTCCCTTTCCACTCCCCTGATGACCAGCGCTGCGCCGGTGAAACTATTGAGAAAAAGAAGTAAACATGGAGAAAAGGAAGGAGAAGCAAAGGGTTGAAGAGGAGGGTGAAAAGGGAATTGATGGTGAATATGGTGATGAAGAGGAAAGTGACGAGCAGATGCCTGTGCCTCTCGCAAGGGCGTCGGTGACACGAAGGCCCGACGGACGTGGCTCGAGGGAAGTGGTAGCGAGCTGTGGGCGTGAGGTGGGCGGGGGGAGCACGTGGCAGAGAGCATAATGATAGCAGATTCACCACTTGCCTCTGATGTTTCGTCACGACCCAACCCACCGGGCGCCCCCGCTCGTCACGACCAGCCGCCCCTGCCTGCCCCCCTCCCCGCCCGCCCTGCCTTGTCGCTCTCCCTCACTTCTCTCGTTGCCTCGCCCCCCTCCTCCTCACCGCGTTCGCTCTCGTGCCCGTAGAGCTCGTGGCAACGCTCACAAGGGCCACCCCAATGCCCTTCCCAGGCGTACAATTCCCTCCCCGCCAAAAAAGTGATCACGTGAACTCCGCGGATACACCACACACATCTCTTCCTGGCTGATTCCATATCACAACTTTTCCTTATGTCTTTCACCCATTCTCCTTTCCTCCCAATACTCTTCTCTGTCTCTCGTCTCTCCCTCGCTCTCTCTCTCCTCTCTCTCCTCTCTCAGTCTCTCTCTCTTCTCCTCTCAATCTATCCCCCTCCATTCTCTCTCCCTCGGGCGGCCCCCAGCTTTAATCTACTCCTTGCTTTATTCACACCTATATACTTCTTCTAGTCCCTTATCACCCATTATCCTAGCCTGCACTGACCTCATTCCTGCTCGTAATTTTAAATTTCTATAATACCCCTAATCTAAACTATATTCCTAATCTAAATCTTGCTAAGTCTGTCTATCCATCCTGTTATCTATCCCAATACCGTTCTTGCATGCGAATCTTGTCGCGTACTCTCTCTCAACCCGACTCCTCTGTCTCCTCTCATACCTAATCACACTCTCCATTCCCGTTCATTTCGGTACGTATTTCCTTTACTCGTTCATTTCCTTCCTCAAATTCTTCAGTGTTACGAAGTTGCCAAGGATGACAAGTTAAGGGTAATTTGCGAAATTTCAATGATTCACTTATTACCGGAAGAAATCCCATAATTCAGCGTGAGTCTGGCAAACCGAGGGAGGGGACGAGATGCCGAGAAAACCTCCCTCTGCTCTTGGTCCGGCAATGGATGCGAAATTGTCGCTAGTGTCCCTTTCTTCTCTTCTTCTAGTTCTATCCCTCCTCTTCCCTTCTTACCTCACTCAGTTCTTTCTTCTTCTAGTTTTCTTCTCGCGTTCGTTTAGACCTTCTTCATTCTTTCCCGTAAAGCCGAGTGCACCTTGGTGATTTATCTTAAATCAAATAGTATAGTCGACTCTCTTACAGAATATCGTTTTTACCGAAGCTGATGCCTTATAAATTTTTTTAATTTGGCAACAAGTACCTCTACTGGCCAGAAAATAATAGTGTCCCAGGTTATCTGTCCGTCATATAATAATAGCATACATGTTAACCATAGAAACAACAAATACAGAAAGTGCTTATTTTACAAAACATAGACGTAGGCATTGCTAATCCTATCAATTTAAAAATTCCATCCCAAAAAAACTAAAACGGCCTCTAAAATGCGAATGTTCAATCGAGGCTAGGCTGAACGCAGCTTGTCTCAATCAGCTGTCGACTCCGATGCTTCCCTTTGCAGATGCGTGTGAAAGACGAGCGAAAGGCGGCGAACAAGCTGGAGCCAGCGAGCTGAGATCTCTGGGTTGACGAGCTGGAAAAACTGACTGCCGGTCGTATCTGTGCTTACCACTCTGCCCGCTCCAACCACTCCCACTTACCCGGCACACGAAAGAATCACCGCCCCAACCCACGCCCGCTCCACCCGCCCCCGAACTTCCAACCACCGCCAACGCTCAGTCTGCCAACAACAATCAACAATAAACAACAAACAATAACACCAGTCTGGCCACCACCAGAGTCGACAACAACAGAGGTAACAACAGTTGACCGAAAACAGCAGCCAATTGGTGAGTTCGTCGTCGTTTCAGGACCCGCCGCCACTCATCCGACGACGCGAGACAACATAGTAAAGATATAGAATTCCGTTTGAGACCACGCCCACCATTACGGCCCGGAGGAACCAGGATGTATCCGAGACTTGCCCCGCCCTTTCCTCTCTAATCGCCGAAGGGCTCGCGGGCGGATCCTGACGCCCCACCATAAACCAGCCCAATAACCCACCCTCAGAACGCACAACAAACCACTAGAAGTCGGCACGTCATTCCTTGCCGGGAGTGAGTAACGAACGTGACTCTGCTATACCGTGGTTCTTGTGAGTTGTTTATAAGAAGGAAAACTTTTCTAGCTCATATTCCTTTTTTATCCGAAGTGTATTTCCAGCGTTTTCTTTCCTTATTTCCGAAATCGTTTGGTTTCCTTTTGCAGGGCATGATTATGTTTCCCCTCCATTTACAAAAAAATCCTCGTCTAAATTCCTACACAACGTTCCTACATACATTCCAATAATTTTGATACTGAAAAGATAATCATCCAAAAACAATTTAATAATATGAAAAAGTTAAAGTATTTGAATAAAATCTAAACGCATTGTTGTTAAGATAATGAACAATCGTAATTACGAATCGTGCGTATTAAGGTAATGAATCAATGACAATGATAATAATGGCAGATGAAGTTAACCCTGACGATAATCGTGTCCACAAGGCAACCCACAATTGCACAAGCATTCAAGTCGAATATTATACTGGTAAATGATGTTACACTAATAGTTAATGCCATCATGCTAATATCAATTAATTCATGGTGGAAAACGCTGAAAGGAAAAGTAGATAACCTCGCCACGCCCAACTGACTCGCCATAAGCCATCTATCCCAACATTAGTCAATATATCCGAAATTATGCTGGGTAAATTAAATGATGAATAATAACCAGTCAATAAGGAGGGGTCCAATCGAATATCCCGAATGGTGATACCTACGGCGTAAAAAATAAATGATTACTCACCTTAATGTACATTCTCCACGATGATACTACTAATGATAATAATAATGTGATACTCATAATTAAAGAATTATTCACCAAATCATAACCCTAACACGTCAATCTTATCGACCATAAATATAATGACTTAAATAAAAGATAGATTTTATAACAATGGTACGATAGACATACATAATAGTAAATTAAGTATACCGGAAATGATATATAACAATGATAATCTGAAAGATAACAAATTAAAATAAGTTGAATTAAATGATATCTGGTAAATTTATACTAATGGCAGTAAATAGTAATAATAATGCATGTCTTATGATAATAATGATGGTGATAATTATACAGAAAAGATGATGATAACTCGATGATATCGAATAATAACAAATTTATATGATAAATACATGAACAAATAATAATTATTATTGTCTATATTGATTATAGCAATAATTAATGATACATTCACAAAACAAAGATGAAAATATAAATGATGGTGATCGATCGCTGAATAATATTATGACGATGATTGGTTGATAATGCTAAAAGGGATGGTTACTGAATTATGAATAAATAATGGATGATAGCGAAAATTATAATGATCATGATTAGGAAATAATAATAATCATTACCTGATTTTAACTTTCTACTATTTAATTATTGTTATATGTTAATGAATACTTATTGCATTATTGTTATTATTTTTATCAAATTATACTTAATGGCAATTTATAAAAACCCTGACTTATAATAAGAAAATAGTATATAAGAGGAATAATAATGATTTAATTGAATAATGGGCGTAATGAATAATACTAGATAGTAATGATCAAATGATATACTAATTGGTTGTAATGATAATTTAATTTGATAGTAAACAACAACGACATCATAATCCAATCGGTTAATAATGATGATAAAGTATATGGAAGGTAGCTAAGTGATAATGATAGATGTAATAAATAATTGATTTTAGTAAATCCATAGATAATTGATAGTAACAAGCTAATGATATTGTATAAAGTAACAAAATAGTAATAAATCAATAAGTCAAATTTTATATATTGACTTGATAATTATGAATAAACAAACAACAATTGAGATATAATAGTAATGATACCTACCGACAAATTAGTGATATTGATAAGGAAACATCAGCATTCATCAAATCTATTATCGTTATGTTCTTGTCTCCACGAATTTTATATGGTTACCATGATGGGAGTATTAAGAAAGAAAAAACACACAATGAAAAGGAAAATTGGAATAGAAAAACAGATAGATTGAGGGAAAAAGAAAAAAATCATTTTTTTTCAAAGTGCTGCGTTTTTCTTTCATTCTTTCTTTATGTCTTTTTTTTTTCGTTTTTTTTTTTTTTTCTTTTTTTTTTCGATCCGACTGATAATTGCCGCGTAATTCATCCCGCTGTGGATGCTTCTGCGCCGGACTGGCTTTCGGATGTGATGCGGCTGACTCGGTGTGTCAGTCGGTCGTCGTCTCTCTCTTCTCTCTCTCTGTCTCTCCTCTCATCTTCTCTCTCTCTCTCTCTCTCTCTCTCTCTCCTTCTCTCTCTCTCTCTCTCTCTCTCTCTCTCTCTCTCTCTCTCTCTCTCTTCCTCTCTCTCCCCTACCTTCCCCTCCTTCCCCTCCTTCCCCTCCTCCTCCTCCTCCTCTTTCTTCCCCTCCCCCCCTCTATCCCCTCCTTCCCTTCCTTCCCCTCCCTGACCCCCCCCCCCCCCGCCTCCTCCCCGGACCCGAAACGCGAAGCGAGAGGCGCCCGCGCCCCGCCAGCCTCTCCCTGCGCCTCCCCGCCGCCCGATTACCATTAACGCCGCTGCAATTACGCCCATCACTGTTCCTATCACCCATCTTCATCACTGTTACGGTCACCATAATTATCCAGATTATCCTATTATTGCTGCAGTTACAGTCATCGCCATCTTTTCTCTGCCTCTGTCATTAGCAATACTCAAGCCCGGGACTCGAGGGGGAGGGGGGGAGGGGGGAGGGAGGATGGAGGCGGGGAGAGGGGGAGGGAGAGGAAGAGAGAGAGGAAAAGGTGAGAAAAAGGAGGAAGGGAAGGGGGTTGAGGAGGAAGAGGAGCATGGGAGAAGGATAAAGGTGAAGAGTAAGATGGTGGAAGATTGAATAGAGAGGATGAAGAAGGAGGAGGAGGGGATGGGCTGGAGGGAAGAAAAGCAGAAGGAAACTGGATGAAGAAGGAAATTAACCACCTCTCTGCTTATCTATCCATCTCTCCTCTTCCTTCGCGTCCATTTTCTTTCTCTCTTTCTTCATATATGTACTTGCTCCGTTTTCTTTCACAAAGCAGTCCCGCCCTCTTCCAAGGTGTATCTGTCTTATCTCTGTCTTTTTTATCGCATTCCTCCTCTTCAACGCCTTTTCGGTATCTACCGGTATTGCTCTCTCTCTCTCTCTCTCTCTCTCTCTCTCTCTCTCTCTCTCTCTCTCTCTCTCTCTCTCTCTCTCTTCTCTCTCTCTCTCTCTCTCTCTCTCTCTCTCTCTTCTCTCTCTTCTCTCTTCTCATTCTCTCTCTCTCTCTCTCATCTCTCTCTCTCTCTCTCTCTCTCTCTCTCTCTCTCTCTCTCTCTCTCTCTCTCTCTCTTCTCTCTCTCTCTCTCTCTCTCTCTCTCTCTCTCTCTCTTCATCTCTCTCTCTCTCATCTCTCTCTCTCTCATCTCTCTCTCTCTCTCATCTCTCTCTCTCTCTCTCCTCTCTCTTCATCTCTCTTCCTCTCTCTCTCTTCTCCTCTCTCTCTCTCTCTCGTCTCTTCTCTCCTCTTTCTCGTCTTCTCCTCTCGTCCTCTCTCTCTCTCTCTCTCTCTGTCTCTCTCTCTCTCTCTCTCTCTCTCTCTCCGTTTGTCCATAGATAGGTAGATAAATAGATAGGTATAGATATAGATAATTCCGTACTATACATTTGCATATTTTTCGCTTTTTCCTTCGCTATTCAATTGCATTTGTGATTTTGTTGATGAATGATAAAAATGATAATAAAATAGAATAAGCACAAAAGGATAATGGGCCAAGTAGAACTGAGAAAAAGGAAGAAAAAATAATAGGAGAAGAAATAGAAGAAGAAGAAGAAAAAAAGAGGAAGAAGAAGAAACAAGAACAAAAAGCAAAGCATAATTCCTATCAATTTGCATGATATTAGAGCAGTGTAATTGCCAGCATAATGAAATGATCAACTGTGCTATTCACCTGTGCTTTTAGAGTTATCAATCACCGCGCGAGGAATGGCTGGTTTAGACTAGTCTCACCTACTGTTATATACAGAGAACAGATAATGCTCGCAGGGTATACTTAATATAATCAGTGGTTGTCGGCGTAGACTTGGCCCTCCCTTACCTCCTCTCCCTCTCTCCCTCTTCTCTTCCTCTCTATCCCTTCTCTCCCTGCTCCCTCTCTCTCCTCTCTCCCCCTTTCCCTCTTCCTCACCCCCTCTTGGTTCTTCCCTCTTCCTGTCTCCTTATCTCATCCTCCCTTTGGTCCTCCGTCCTTCTCCGTCCTCCAGACCCACTGCTATGCTTTTTTCCTTGTGCGCATTTCATCCTTTGTTGGCACACCTGCTGTTCCAGGGCATTCCACGGGGCAGGTGTGCGCGCAGGAGGCGACGGCAGTGCGCGAGGGAGGCCGCCGCGGCTGCAGTCGCTTCATGGTCGGCGGGTTTCAGACGCATGATGAATGGGGAGCTCCTGTCGCCAGATTGCGTTTCGCCTCTCCCTCTCTCCTTCGCTCTCTCTCTCGCTCTCTTCTCTCGCTCTCTCTCTCGCTCTCTCTCTCTCTCCTCTCTCTCTCTCTCTCTCTCTCTCTCTCTCTCTCTCTCTTCTTCTCTTCCTCTCTCTCTCTCTCTCTCGTCTCTCTTCTCTCTCTCTCTCTTACTGGTCTTTTCCTTTTTATTTCCTACTTTTCTTCTTTACTTATCTTCTGCGGGCACGCAATAATTCTTCGAGATGATTTCTTAGGGTACGACGCGGGATCCAAATTCATGTTTATCACATGAGATTGACGATTGGATCCAACGCATGCCCCCGACCTCCCCCCTTCTGCCTCCCTCCCCCTCCCTCCATTTTGTCAAGTCAGGGAGAGAAAGAAAAACGAACAAAATAATCACAGGCTATGCTTTTACTTGTTTTAGTGGTCCATTCCCCCACCCTTCTCCTCTCTCTTTCTTACTCTCTCTCTCTCTCTCTCTCCTCTCTCTCTCTCTCCTCTTCTCCTCTCTCTCTCTCTCTCTCTCTCTCTTCTCTCTCTCTCTCTTCTCATCTCTCTTCTTCTCTCTCCTGTTCTCTCTCTTCTCTCTCTCTCTTCTTCTCTCTCTCTCTGCTCTCTCTCTCTCTCTCTCTCTCCCCCCTCTCTACTCTCTCTCTTTCCTCTCTCTGTCTTGTCTCTCCTTCNTCTCTCTCTCTCTCTCTCTCTCTCTTCCCCATTCTCCCTGCTGTTATTATTACCCCGTTCTTGCATGCGAATCCCTTCCTCTCTTTCCACCGCTCCTCTGTCTCTCTCTCCACCTCTGCATTCCTTCATTTCGTACGTTCTTCTCGTTCATTCCTTTCCTCATTCTTCCAGTGTTACGAGTTGCCAGGATGACAAGTTAAGGGTAATTGCGAATTTCATGATTCACTTATTACCGAAGAATCCCATTCAGCGTGAGTCTGGCACCGGAGGGGACGAGATGCCGCCCTCCTCCTCTGGTCCGGCATGGATCGAAATGTCGCTGTGGTCTTTCTTCCTCTTCTTCTAGTTCTTCCTCCTCTTCTTCTTCTACTAGTTCTTCTTCTTCTAGTTTTTCTTCTCCTTCGTTTAGACCTTCTTTCATTCCTTTCCCGTAAAGCCGGTGCACCTTGGTGATTTATCTTAAATCAAATAGTATATCTTTACAGAATACGTTTTAGAGTGAGCCTTATCAATTTTGGGCAACAAGTACCACTGGCAGAAAATAAAGGTGTCAGGTTATACTTCGTCATTATATAGCCAATACATTTAACTAGAAACACAAATACAGCTTTATTTACATCATAACGTAGGCATGCTAATCAATTTAAATTCCATCCAAACACTAAACGCCTCTAAATCATGTTCTCAGGTAGGTGAACCAGCTGTCTCAATCAGCTGTCTGACCCGATGCTTCCTTTGCAGATGCGTGTGGGACGAGCGAGGCGGCACAGCTGGAGCAGCGGCTGAGATCTCTGGGTTGCGAGCTGGTAACACTGCGGTCCCGTCTTCCACCTGCGCTCCACCACTCCACCCCCACCACCGCCCAACCCACGCCCGCCACCGCCCCCACTTCCACCACCGCCAACGCAGCTGCCAACAACAACAACAATAACAACAACAATAACACCTCTGCCACCACCTCGACCAACAACAGTAACAACAGTTCGACCAACAACAGCGCCATTGTGAGTTCGTCGTCGACCGCCGCCACTCATCCGACGACCAGCAACAATAAGAAGAATTCGTTGACCGCCCACACGCCCGGAGGAACCGTGTTGCCGCCCGCCTTTCCTCTCTCGCCGGGCTCGGGCGGATCTGACGCCCACATAACGCCCAATAACTCCACCCTCGACGCCCACAACACTTCGCAGTCATTCCTTGCGGGTGAGTACGCCGTGAACTCTGCTTCCGTTTTCTGTTTTATGAAGGGAACTCGTTTTCTCTTTTCCGAGTGTATTCCCGTTTTCTTTTTCTTTCGGTTGTTTTTTTTCACATGAAATTTTCCCTCCATTTCCCATACCGCATTTATTCACAACGTTCCTACACATTCCATATTTTGATACTGATGATCATGAACATTTATAATATGAAAGTTAAAGTATTGATAATAACGATGTTAATGATAATGACAATCGTAATACTGGCGTTAATGGTAATGATAATGACAATGATAATAATGGCAGTGAGAGTAATGACGATAATGGTAAAAACAATGAAAGCATTAATGATATTTGTAATGATGTTAATAATAGTAATGATCATGCTATCAATAATTCATGGTGACGCTGAAAGGAAGTAGATAATAACTATGATAAGCATTATCAAAATAGTAATAATGGTTATGGTAATATAAATGATGATAATAACAGCAATAAGGATGGTAATGATAATGATGGTGATAATGGTAAAAACATAATGATTACAATAATGATCATGATGATACTACTAATGATAATAATAATTGTATTCATAATTAAAGAATTATAATCATAATCACCATTATCACCATAATAATGATAATAAAGATGATTTTTATAACAATGACGATAGAATAATAATAGTAATGGTAATGATAATAAAAATGATAATAAAGATAACAATAAATATTGATAATGATATTGGTAATAATAATGGCAGTAATAGTAATAATAATCATTATGATAATAATGATGGTGATAATTATAAGAAAGATGATGATAATGATGATACTGATAATAACAATTATGATAATCATAACAATAATAATTATTATGTTAATGATTATAGCAATAATAATGATAATCACAACAATGATGAAAATTATAATGATGGTGATGATGCTGATAATAGTTATGATGATGATGGTGATAATAAGGATGGTTATGATTATGATAATAATGATGATTGCGAAATTATAATGATCATGATTAAGGAAATAATAATAATCATTACCATTTTATTTCTACTATTATTATTGTTATAGTAATGATACTTATCATTATTGTTATTATTTTTATCATTATAATGGCAATTATAAAAATTATTATAATAAAAAATATAATGAGAATAATAATGATAATGATAATAATGGCGGTAATGATAATGATAGTAATGACAATGATAATAATTGTTGTAATGATAATAATATTGATAGTAACAACAACGACAATAATCATGGTTAATGATGATAATAATGGTGGTAGTAATGATAATGATAATTATAATAATGATAGTAATAATGATAATGATAGTAACAGTAATGATATTGATAGTAATAATAGTAATAATGATAATTATAATATTGATTATAATTATGATAACAACAACAATAATAATAGTAATGATAAAGAAATTAGTGATATTGATAAGGAAACATCAGCATTCATCAAATCTATTATCGTTATGTTCTTGTCTCCACGAATTTTATATGGTTACCATGATGGGAGTATAAGAAAGAAAAAAACACAATGAAAAGAAAATTGGAATAGAAAAACAGATAGATTGAAGAAAAAGAAAAAATCATTTTTTTCAAAGTGCGTTTTTTTTTTCTTTCATTCTTTCTTTATGTCTTTCTTTTTTTTCGTTTTTTTTTTTCTTTTCTTTTTTTTTCGATCCGACTGATAATTGCCGCGTAATTCACTCCCGCTGTGGATGCTTCTGCGCCGACTGGCTTCGGATGTGATGCGGCTGACTCGGTGTGTCAGTCGGTCGGTCTCTCTCTCTCTCTCTGTCTCTCTCTCTCTCTCTGTCTCTCTCTCTCTCTCTCTCTCTCTCTCTCTCTCTCTCTCTCTCTCTCTCTCTCTCTCTCTCTC
>NW_020869444.1:285017-296589 GCF_003789085.1 Penaeus vannamei
GCTCCTCGCCCACACGGCGCGCGCACGCCCCGCTCGGAGCTCAAGGCGTCCTGAGGGAGGGCGTGCTGATTGAGCAGGCCCTTGGGAAGGCTGAAGGACGTCCTTGAGACTCCCCACGAAGGAGGAGGCGGAGAGGAAGAATGAGAGGCGGGGGAAGGAGGAACGCCAAGTGGTGAGGTGGACGAGTGAAGTGTGTGGAGAAGAAGAGGAGGAGAGGAGGAGGAGGAGCAGTGAGATGACTAACACTCGCTCAGGCCCCAAGGCTGACAGTGATCCGAGGCGAGCGCGCTGACGAGAGCGCTGTGCCCCTGCGTCCCCTGCTCTTGCGACCGGGCGGCGCCGAAGGGAGCGAGAAACAGGCGGACGAAGCAGCAGGAAGAGAACTCTTTTGTGCAGAAACAAGGAAGATTCGGAAGAGAATTAGTGGGGCTGACGACGCGAAGATCACTGCGAAAGGTACATTGTGTTTGTTGCAAGTTGTGAAGTTTATGGCATATGCAAATGCGCGTTTGTTGCAAGAATGGGCAGAGGCTGAAATGTGAGTGTGTGTTTTGCGAGACTCTTCCTTGTTGCATTGGCGTTTCTAAACATGTTTTTGACAAGTGTTCTGAAAGTAATGAACATGAAAAAAACATCTCAGAGCATCCGAACGCGCTGCATCGCTTTATATCTATTTTATCTATAACCGTAAACTAGGAAAGTTCAAAAACGCACACACACACACATACGCATCCTGGAGACGCCTCGACCGCACTCCCGCCGCCGAGCAGGGCGCCGTTGAGGTCGAAGCAGCGACGAAGCTGACCCGGGTGCCTCTACCATGTCCCTCCTCGCTCCCCCCCCCCTTAGGACGAAGGAAGCGGCGCCGAAGAAACAATGGAGGTTCTCGGCTGCTTGGGTCGGGCGCCTCGGCTCGGCTGCGGTGAGAGATGGCGACCCTTTGGAAACTAATAATGTCAGGGTGGCGAGTGGGGAAGGGGTGGGGGAGGAGGGGAAGGAGGGGGGGCAGAGACCCTAAAGCGTTGGGTGAGGCACGCTGAGGGCTGAAGGGTGAAGGGTTGAGACAGTGACACTCCTAGACCTGAACTGCTCGTCACTTCTGGGCTAACCCTTTCACCCTGCCGGGTTTTAACCATCGCTTGCTATTATAGCGGCACGCGGACACATACACGTCATTGTACGCATATACATACGTACACACATACATGTATCTTAAATGATCAGTCATACAAAAAGTGCACACACAAACTCCACTTGCGTTTTAGCGAGAGAGAGAGAGAAGGAAGAAAAAATGAAGTCACGCTTTCGTTCATATTAATTATCAAATTCCAGTTATCCAATTCATTTTCGAGGATGTCATGCTGTTCACTTTATCAGCGTTATTGATATCGTTATTACCACTGTTGTTACTGCCACCGTTACTGTTAATGACGCTGATGTTGGTATTGTCATTATCCATCTCTGCTATTAATATTGCCATTATCATTATTGATTGCAATATTGCTATCATCATCATTATTTTTTATTATTGATAGCACTGTTGTTGTTGCTGTTGTTATTATTATTATTATTATTATGGTTGTTGCTGTTGATGTTTTCATCATCATAATCATTATTAATATTTTTGTTTCTATTATTTTTATCATTACTATCATTGTCATCATTATTATTATTATCATTGTTATTAGTAGTATAATCATTATTATCATTATCATTGTTATTTTTATTGTTGACGATATTGCTATTTTTATCGTTATTATTCTTATAATTATTATAATTAACATCATCATCATTATTGTTGATATTTTTAATATTATTATTATTATTATTATTATTATTATCATTATCATCATCATATTATTATTATTATTATTATTATTATTATTATTATTATTATTATTGTTGTTGTTGTTATAGTTATTATTGTTGTTTTTGTTATTGTTATTTTTATCATCATCATCATCATCATCATTATCATTACCATAAATAGTAGTAGTAGTAGTATTTCTATTAGAATTGTTGGTGATGGTAGTGTTTATATCATCATTATTAGTATTTTTATTATTATTGTTACTATAATTTTATTATTATCATTATAATCACTTTTATCATTATAAATATATTATTATTATCATTATTATTATTATTACTATTATTATTATCATTATTGCCATTGCTATTTTTTTTATCATTGCTATTATTATCATCAACAATACTACAACTATCATTAATATGATGATAATGACTATAATTTTTATTATCATTTTTATTACCGTTATTGTCATTATTATTATTATCATTATTATCATTATTATTATCATTATTGTTATTATTATTATAATTATTATTATTGTTGTTATTATTATTATTATTATTATTATTATTATTATTATTATTTTTATCATTATTGTTATCATTATTATCATAAACATAATCCTCATCATCATCATCATCATCATTATTATTATTACTATTATTATTATTATTATTATTATTATTATTATTATTATTATTATTATTATCATTATTATTGTTGTTGCTGCTGTTGTTGTTATTACTATCATCACTGTTATTTTTTGTCATTATCCTTATCAGTAATATTACCATTATTATTATTGTTGTTGTCTTTATTATTATAACTTTATCACCATTATCATGATCATCACTCTTTTTATCATCATTATAATCTGCATTATTATCATCGTTGTTGCTGCTGCTGTTGCTCCCTCCACCAGCGCCAAACCCGTGATCATCAGTATTAGCGCAACATTTAATCATTTTCCGCTTGACATCATCACTTCCACTGCGGCAGTTGGAGTGGCAGAATCAACGTCATCATCACCGCATTGTTAACTCATCACTTCATTGTCTTCGTCTTCGCGAATCCTCAGCCGAATCGCCCCCACCACCTTGCAGTTCTTGTCCTCCCCTTCGCAGACCTCCTTAAGGGTCATTTTCCCTGCGTCTTAGCCCGTACATTCGTCTCTGTCCGCCCTCTCCTTCTGTGAATAAGTTAACATTGCAACGGGGGAGGGGAGGGGAGTGGGGACTGAATGCAAGGGTGAAGGGAGGAGGAGGGAGAGGAGGGGGAGGTGTATGGAGACAGGGAGGTGGCTGGGTAAGGGGGAAGGGGGGGAGAAGAGGGATGTAAGGTGGTGGGTTGGCGAAGGTGGGGAGGGGGGAGGGGGGGCTGATACTCGGTATGGGAGTGTCAACATCCCGGGAGGCCGTGGGAACTCACCCCCCCCTCCCGGCCCCACTATGTTCTTGTTCCCCTCACTCCCCCCCCTGGTTCTCTCGCTTATTTCCTCTCCCTCCTTTCTCCCTCCCTTCCCTCCTCCTTGTTCTTTTCGGTCCTTTTCATCCATGACTCGATCAGAAGGCCTGTGGGGCAGAGGGGGAGGAAGGGGAGGGGCGAGAGGGTGTATAAGATTCCTGTTTGCGGGGAGGAAGGGGGGAGGGGGGAGGGGTTAAAGACGTCGCTTTGTTCTTGTTTTGTTTGTAATGTCTTTGTTAGATGCGGCAGAAGTATGTCAATAGGATCTGCGTGTTTGCTAACCGTGTTCTATCTGGTCTTGTTCGTTTTTTTTTTTTTTTTTTTTTTTGGGGGGGGGGCGGAGGTATAATGAGAAATAACTTCAAGCACTTGGTATTTCGCCAAACATCCAGGACCATCGCAGACACCAACAAAATCCAACAGTTACCCCCGGCGCGGGCGAGAGACAGACAGATGATGCTGATACATCTATACAAATCCGCTCGCATTTATATTTACACATATCTAGCATTAAACTTCCCTGACCTTTGACCTGTTGCCGTCGCACATCCTCTCGACGCAGTTAATGAACTCTGAACTGATCAGCAACTGGAACTAATTGCCCCAGTAATCAATTTTTGCCTCAATCTAACGCAATCACAATTGATGCTTCTAACCACAACAGGCGGGGATTACGTGGAGAGAGGGAGAGGGAGAGAGAGACAGAGACAGAGACAGAGAGTGAAAGAGAGAGAGGGAGGGAGGGAGAGGGAGGGAGAGAGGGAGGGAGGGAGAGGGGAGAGAGAGGGAGGGAGGGAGAGGGGGGAAAGTAAAGAGTAGAGAGGGGGAGAGCAAGGTTTTCGTAAAAAAAAAAACATGAAAAATGGAAAGGGTGATGAGCTGAAAGGGAATAACAAAAATCGGAAGATACACCGAAGCAGAGAAGAAGATGAATGAGAAGTGACAGAGAATCGCTGCCCGAGGAAGTGCCAAGGAAGGAAGAGAAAGGAAGGAAGAGGAAGAGGCGGAGAAAACGGGTCAGGCAGTTCGGAATTGCAATAGACGAATTCCTGCAAGTTGACTAGGGGTGGGAAGGGGGGAGGGGGGGAAGGAGTTATTGTAACTTGCTCAACAGGAAACCTTAAGTTACCCCTTGGCACGCCCCGCCCCCGCCGCCCCCCCCCCGCCCCCGCGCCCTTCTCCTTCTCCTGCATTGACTGTGTGAACCGAGTGTGGGCGGGAGGCGGCGTCGCACTTGCGCGGGGAACAGATAGAGCAGGAAGAGAAAGCTAAATAAGAATCATACATACATATATATGTATATGTGTGTGCGTGTGTGTACATATATATATATATATAATATATATATATATATATATATATATATATATATATATATATATATATATATGCACACACACACACACACACACACATATATGTGTGTGTGTGTGTGTGTGTGTGTGTGTGTTATATATATATATATATATATATATATATATATATATATATATATATATATATATATATATACGCACACATGTGTGTGTGTGTATTGTAGTTAAATGCAAATATGCAATCATGTGTACGTACGTGCGCATGTGTACGAGTCCTCGTCCGTGTGTCCGCCATTACGTCCGACCGCAGTGGAGCCATTACCATGATTGTAGGGTCGGGCATCACCAAAGGATACTGGAGCAGCCGCATGTCCCCGGGTATCCTCTCCTCCCTCCCCTTCCCTCCCCCTCTCCCCCCAAAGGGAACGGGAGGGAGAGGAAGAATGCGCCCTTGTTTCGCGACGGCGGCGAGGGCAGCGAAAAGTCCTTTTGAGCGAAATTTATGTGTGCATTTTTCTTCCTGATCAGCATTCTAAGAGTGACTCTGAGGTGCCAGCAAAGATTAGAGCTGCAAATGAGCTGCAAAAGCAAAGGTTGAATAATCGGTCTCTTCCAGCTTTTACATATGAAATGAAAGGAATGTAAAGAAAAATTAAGCTTGAAAATAAATCTGACTTTGAACATAAATCGTAAGAAAGTGCTGCGAGTGACGCTCATTGTCATAACGGTATGAAGTTGAGAAAATACCTGAAGGCGCGCGAAGAGACTGCGACGTCACAAGCGACCACGTGACAATAATAGTGACGTCACCTTGATTATAAGATATTCCTTGACGTCATCGACATGAGGAGTTCGCCGATGTGCTCAGACGACCTGAGGAGCGTCTTTTGACCTGGACCAGTGAAGGGGGAGGCCATCCTCTCCCTGCCTCCACCCCCCCAACCCCACACCCCCAAAGAGGAAGGAGGAGAAGGAGGAGGAAAAGAAGAAGGAAAGCAGAAGAGGAGGGGGTGGGAGGGAGGGTGTGGGGGCGGACCGATATGGGTCCCTCAGAGGGGTTGGCGCTCGGCCCCCACCCTCGGAGGGGGAGGCACCCCTGGACGCCCTGCTGCCCCTGCCACCCCTTTACGACCTCCGGGAGGGGGAAGTGGAGTCACACCTGCCTCACCTCGAGCACCTAGCGAGAGGGGGAAGTGGAGTCGGTGGCTGTCGAAATGTCTCCCCCTTGGCGTGTGCGTGGGGGGAGAGGGGTGGCAGGGGAGGGAGGGCAACGCTCAGGCCACGCCTCCCCTATATTGCTCTACCCAGAAGGTAAAAGGAACGATATGTGAGGCATTTACATTGGCATGGCTTAGGCTTTCTCTCTCTCTCTCTCTCTCTCTCTCTCTCTCTCTCTCTCTCTCTCTCTCTCTCTCTCTCTCTCTCCTCTCTCTCTCCTCTCTCTCTCTTCTCTCTCTCTCTCTCTCTCTTTCTCTTCTTCTCTCTCTCTCTCTCTTCTCTCTCTCTCTCTCTCTCTCTCTCTCTCCTCCCTCCTCCCTCTCCTCCCTCCTCTCTCTTCTCTCTTCTCTCTCTCTCTCTCCTCTCTCTCTTCTCTCTCTCCCTCCCT
The DNA here is from genome assembly GCF_003789085.1 of Penaeus vannamei. Taxonomy (NCBI): domain Eukaryota; kingdom Metazoa; phylum Arthropoda; class Malacostraca; order Decapoda; family Penaeidae; genus Penaeus; species Penaeus vannamei. Next base: position 291,217 of record NW_020869444.1, read on the forward strand.
CCCTCCCCTCCCTCCCTCCTCCTCCCTCCCTCTCTCTCTCTCTCTCTCTCTCTCTCTCTCTCTCTCTCTCTAACATTTTCTTCATTTCCTTTTAGTAGTAAATGTGAAAGTTATAAATGCATGAAAATACAAAATACTTTTGACGGTAATATGGCCATTCTCACAGCTGTAACAGCAATACTAGTGACCAAAGAAATATTCATAAATCACACACAGGGGCGGCAATATCATCATCTTCATCTTCATCCTCATTATTATTATCATTATTATCATCCAGCAACAACAAGTGCTACTACTATCACTATTACTACTACCACTACTACTATTGCTTCAGCTACCACTGGTATCATTATTATTAATGTTATCATTTTCATCATTATTATCATTACCATCAATAGTAGTAGCAGTTGTAGTACTGTTGTTCGTAATGGTGTTGTCTTTATTATCATTATCATTATTGTCATTATTATCATCATTATTACTATTGTTTTGTTATCGTTATCATTAATAATGTTATTATTATTATCACTATTATTATCATTATTATCATTATCATCATTATGGTTATTATTTACCATTTTTATTATCATTACTGTTATCATCTTTATTATTATTATCATCAATATTATTGTTATTATTAGTAGTAGTATTAATATCATTATTATTATTATTATCATTATCATTATTTTTACTACTACTACTACATTATAGTAATACAAGTAATAATGATGATAAAGATAATAACAGTGATTCCAACAATGATGATAATGATATCAATAATGATTAAAATAATATTAATGATAATAACAATGATGAAGATAATGATAACAATGATGAGGATAATGATAATGATAATAATAAAATCAGTAGTAGTAATAACAGTAATGAGAAAAATGATTATTATAATATTTAAAATCTATAACAGTAATAGTAATAATGAAATAATAAAGATCGTACCAAATCACATGAGCGGTAGAGTCGAGGCCCCAATGGCATTAGCGACTGAGGTGGTATAACGACCGCCGGCGGCCGCAGAGGCGAGCTCCTCCTTCCCGCTATCATTCTCGTCATCTGTGCGTGCGTGCGAGCGCGCCAAGAGGAGATATCCCTTGACATGTGCAAACCGTTTCCTCTCGCAATGACTATCATCAGTCGCAGGCAAGCGCTCCGACCGCAGCCTCCTTGCTTCGCGCCAACGCACGCACGCCTCGACTCGGCTTCGTGTGTGTGAATGAGGAGAGGGGGGGGAGGGAGAGGAGGAGGAGAGAGGAGGAGGAGGGGGAAGAGAGAGGAAGAGGAGGGGGAAGAGGGATAGGAGGGGAGAGAGAGAGAAAGGGGGGAGGGAAAGATTCTTGGAAAGAAATAAGAGCTGAAGGGTGAACGAATCAAAAAATAGATTGATAAATGAAATGGAAAACATATACAGACCAGGAAGAGAAGAGAGAAACAGATTCGCTCGCAGACAGGCAGATCAAGAGCGGCAGCCTCCCCGCGCTCAGCAGTCCCTTCCGCAGCGTCGCTCGCTTTCAAGGAATGCTCGAGCGATGGAGCGCCCGAGTCCTTGAAAGGGCGAGGGCGTAGACGAAGGGCCTCCGCACGCCCTCGAGGGGATGGGAGGCGCTGGGCCGACGACACTCGGGCGTCCGGGCAGCGAGGCCGCCGCTGCTCGTGGCGGCCACGGGCTGGGGGGGGGGGGTGCTCACGGCGCTACGATCCACCGCTCTGTTGATATTTTTTCATTATGGTTATCGATGATGCTGTTGTCGCCCTTGTGCTTGCACTCTCACCATCGCATTCACTTAAAGTACTACTACTATTGCTAATGCTGTGCTACTACTGCTACTGTTACTATCATTATTTTCATCATCTTTAAAGCTGTTGCTATTGTTGTAGTTATTTGTATCATAATCGTTATCATTATTGTTATTATTATTATCATTATTATTATCATTATCATTATCATTATCATTATCATCATTATCAATGTTGTTATTATTATATTATTGTTGTTGTAATTACTGTTATCATCCTCATGATCACTATTATCATCATCATCATCTTTATTTATTATTATCATCGTCATTGTCATTTTTGTCATTTATTACCACCATCAACTGTGTTGCTTTTGTGTCCTCACTCTTACTCTTATTCCTTTAATTATAACTCATAAGTATTGTTATCATTATTAGTGTTGTTTTTTCTGTTGTTTTTGCTTGCTTTGTTGTTATCGCCAGCAACCCCATCATTACATCATGTCGAACTATCGATATTGCCAGTATAGTATTTGCAGTCAATAATCTATTATTAATGATGATTATTCTAGTTATTATCATATTAATCATGGATGCTGTTATAATTACTATCGTTATTTTTTATTATTATCACTGCAGTCATCATTATCATCAGGAGGGAGAGAAGGAGAGAAAAAGGGAGAGGGGAGGGAGGGAGAGACAGGCATAGAGAGAGAGAGAGAGAGAGAGAGAGAGAGGGAGAGAGAGAAAGAAAGAGAGAGAGAGAGAGAGAGAGAGAATAGAGGCAGAGAAAGAGAGTTAGAGAGAGAGAAGACATAGAAGGGAGAGATCCCCGTCGGGAGGAGCGCCCGCGCCCGCCCTCCAACCCGCGCCCGAGTCCTCCGCCCGCCGCCCACCCTCGGCGCCTTCGCGTTCCGGTTCCTTCGGCCGCAAAACGGACTCCCGCCTCGCTTTCATCTCTCGCCTTCTTGCTTTCTCCTTCTCTGCCTTCCTTCCCCCTTCCTCTTCTCTTTCCGTCTCTTCCCATTCTTCTAGCGATCAGCCTTTTCCCGTCGGATGCTTGGTGATTTATGAACGAGAAAGCGTCACTGGGGAGCGCGGGCGGGTCGCCATTGTTGTGGGCGGCTCCGAAAGGCTGTCCTATTTACTGCAAGATTTTGGGAATATTTTACTTTCTGATATATCTCCTCAGTCTGTCCTATTTACTGCAAGGTTTTTTTAAATGCTTTTTCTTCTTATCTCCTTAGTTTCCTTTGTTCCTTTTCTTTCTCACTTTCTTTTTCAGTACCGTCAACTTATTATTTTACTTCCTCATATTTTTCTTGCCTCTCTAACTCCTTTTTTCTCTCTTTTTTTTTCTTGTCCTCTTCCCTTCCTCCTTTTTTTGCTTCTGGTGTTTTATCTTGTCTTCCTCCTTTTCCTCTTTCTCTTCCATTTTTTCCTACCCTCTCTCTCCCTTTCTCCCTCTCTCTCCTTGCCCCTCTCTTCCTCTTTCTCTTATTCTTCTTCCTCCCTCACATCCCACCTCCCCTCCTTCTCATCCTATTACCACTACTATCATTACTACTAATTTTTACTCTTCTTCTTCCTCCTCTTCCTCCCACTACTACTACTTCTACTGCTACTGTTACTCTCCCTCACCCTCTTTCTCTTCATCCTCCCCCTCCTCCTCCCCCTCCTCCTCCTCCTCCAGCCCTTCCTCCTCCTTGCGGCTTCTCTAAACCGCATCTGGTCTTCCTTTCCTTTAACTTCAGTAATGAAGGTGAAACCGAGTATGCAAAGTGAAGTAAAATTCTGTCTGTCTGAATGTGCGCGCTTGCTTGTGTGTGTTTGTGGCTGTGGGTGTGGGTCAGGGTGTGTGTGTATGTGTGTGTGGGTGTGTCTGTATTGATAACATTTATATTGTCAGTAGTATCAGTGATATAACGCCAATATTTACCAATGTCAATGATTATGACAATACTGCCAATGCAATATGCTTGACGTCATCACCATCATCATGTCATCACTTCTATTCATTCAGTGATATAATACTATGTCTATCCCCCTTCCCTGCTTCTCTCTCTCTCTCTATCTATCTATCTATCTATTTATCTATCTCTCCCTCTCTCTCTCTCTCTTTCTCTCTTTCTCTCTCTCTTTCTCTCTTTCTCTCTCTCTTTCTTTCTCTCTCTCTCTCTCTCTCTCTCTCTCTCTCTCTCTCTCTCTCTCTCTCTCTCTCTCTCTCTCTCTCTCTCTCTCTCTCTCTCTCTCTCTCTCTCTCTCTTTCTCTCTCTCTCTCTCTCTCTCTTTCTCTCTCTCTCTCTCTCTCTCTCTCTCTCTCTCTCTCCCTCCCTCTCTCGTTAATAAATATTTGACCCCCCTCGCTGTCGCCAGCAACCCGGTCTGACCTCGTTCCCTCCCGCAGATGGTAGCTGTGTCCGGAGCGGCATGGCAGGCGGCGCCCAGGAAGTCGAGGACCTCATCCACCTGGCCGGCCCCCTCACGGAGGACGCGGTGCTCAAGACGCTGCACGCCAGGTTCTGCTCCGGCCATTACTTCGTGAGTGTCCTCCGCGGCGGACGCTGCTCCCGCCGGCTCTCCCTGGGGCGCTCGAGGTGGCGGGGGACAGCCCTTGATGCGTGGCTGCGCATGCTCGTGCACGCACGCACGCGCACACACACACACACACGCCTGTATATATATATATATACAGGCGTGTGTGTGTGTGTGTAATATTGATACTTGATTAGAGACTTTTTGTGCTTTTTAAAGTGACAAGGTTTTATATTTGCTTCCTTTGTTTTCAACTTTTTTCTAAGGCTTCTAGCGATGAACATCCCTTCCTCTTCCAGTTTTCTGTTCGCTGATTTATTACGAGTATTTCTGATGCTTTTCTTTGCCAGCAATTATTTAATGGAATCTATTTTAAAGCTGCAATTATTTTTTTGCTGTTCACATCGTATAACTTCGTATAATGTATGCTATACGAAGTTATTACGGTGTGTGTGAGTGTGTGTGTGAGTGTGCGTGTGTGTGTGTGCGTATGTGTGTGTGTGTGTATGTGTATGTGCGTGAATATTTGTGTGTATGTGTGTGTGTAATATTGATACTTGATTAGAGACTTTTTGTGCTTTTTAAAGTGACAAGGTTTTATATTTGCTTCCTTTGTTTTCAACTTTTTTCTAAGGCTTCTAGCGATTCGTATAACTTCGTATAATGTATGCTATACGAAGTTATTACGTATATATATATATATCTACATACATAAATCTATATATATATATATACGTAATAACTTCGTATAGCATACATTATACGAAGTGATACGAGTGTGTGTGTGTGTGTTTGTGTGTGTGTATGTGTGTGTGTAATATTGATACTTGATTAGAGACTTTTTGTGCTTTTTAAAGTGACAAGGTTTTATATTTGCTTCCTTTGTTTTCAACTTTTTTCTAAGGCTTCTAGCGATGAACATCCCTTCCTCTTCCAGTTTTCTGTTCTCTGATTTATTACGAGTATTTCTGATGCTTTTCTTTGCCAGCAATTATTTAATGGAATCTATTTTAAAGCTGCAATTATTTTTTTGCTGTTCACATATACCCACACCCACTCACACACACATACGCGCACGCACACACAC
>NW_020869444.1:324827-327327 GCF_003789085.1 Penaeus vannamei
AATTAATGCCGATCATTTGACTTCCCGACAACTTTAGAGAATAGATACGTTGGCGTGAAAGATTTAAAGGGTCGTATTTTTGCAAAGACTCACCAGAATTTCCCAGGTTCTCTAGCTGCGCCAACTGTTATCACTGCTGGGCTGTAACATACGTTACTGAGTCCTATCTTTGCTTTTGTTTTTTTTTATGTTTCACATGCAAGGCGTGTGTAACCCTTTGGTATTTCTCACCAGACCGTTGTTTTTTAGAGGCTGGAAAGGAGGGTGCACCGAAGTGGTCTGGGGAGAGAATGAACAGGCTTTTCAGCTCCCTCCCTGGCGGCCGTGCATCGCCTCCCCGGCTGCCGGTTCGCTTTTGTTCTTGTTTTAACATCCCGGGTATCCTGAGATCCTAAACAGCGTGGGTCATTACACAACAAATGAAGCAAGACTGACATTGGAAATGAGGATAAGTAAACAATACGATACTAAAAGCTCACACACACACACACACACACACACACACGCGCGCGCGCGCGCACACACACACACACACACAAACACACACACACACACACACACACACACACGCCTACGTCTTTCTATTTCTCTCTCTCTCTCTCTCTCGCTCTCATTCCCCCCCCCCTCCTCTCTCCTCTCTCTCCTCTCTCTCTCTCTCTCTCTCTCTCTCTCTCTCTCTCTCTCTCTCTCTCTCTCTCTCTCTCTCTCTCTTCTCTCTCTCCCTCCCTCCCCCTCCTCCCTCCCTCCCTCTCCTCCCTCCTCTCCCTCTCTCTCTCTCTCTCCTCCTCTCTCTCCTTCCTTCCCTCTCTCTCTCTCTCTCTCTCTCTCTCTCTCTCTCTCTCTCTCTCTCTCTCTCTCTCTCTCTCTCTCTCTCTCTCTCTCTCTCTCTCTTTCTCTCTCTTTGTCTGTCTCCCCCCCTCTCTCTCCCGCACTCATGCAAGGGAATTTACCCCTTGCATCAGGGGTGACAAACACGCGGCCCGTGCGGCCCACCACACTCCTGTGTGCGTCCCGCGGCACATTTGCTGTTTGTCTTATAGTCGGCCGTTTTACATTATCAATTAAGCCAGTCCTTCGTCGTTTAAGATAATTTCTTACAATTTCACGTTTTTTTTTTTTTTTATTCTGCTTTCTATTATTCTGTTCTTTGTGATGAATGAAATAGTGAAGGTTGTCATACTCATGGTCCACGGGATAAGTGTCCCCCGGGATGATCATAAAGCTTATCATAGTCATTAGCCTGTGAAATTATGATCGCCATATAGGAACATACTGCCATATACAATTTATTGCCATGTGTCACTATTCAAAAAAGTAAAATCAATTTTACGTGACGTAATCCTGGGAAGCCATTATGAACCTTTGTTGGCATCATTTCACCATCTGGTTCATGCAAAGGGAATGAGGATTAGGTTATCCGTTATCTCTGCTCAATGAAGAGGTTACATGAATTTACGCTTATACATTACGTGTAATAATATAACAATAAAAAGCCGGCCACCCGGCGAGCAACACTGCATCAGGGTATACATTGCACAGGCAGTTTGGGGTCACTTGTCGAGGGAAAGATGTAGGGAAATATGATAATAACTATATTGCAATGATAGAAACAACCATGATAATGATATTAATGCTAACCACTATAACACCACATAACAACGACTTGAAGATGATAATGATGATAATCAAAATAATAATAAACAGCAACAATGAAATTAATGATAAAAATAATAGCGGTAACGATGATAAAATAACAAATATAATGAAAACAACAAAACAATGATAACAATGGTAATAGAATATCATCAATTATGAAAATAGTGATAATGACAGTGTAATGATGATGATGATATTAATGATAGTAATGGTGAAATATAATGAAAACAACAATAAAAATGTTAGTAAAAAATAATAGTAATAATAATAACAATGATAACGATAATTATAAGAATGATAGTAATAATAAAATAAAAGAAATAAAAGATAATAATGATGATAATCATGAAAAAAATGACAATACTTAATGATAATGATAATAATGATAATGATAATGATGATATAGTAATATAGTAATAATATTCATAATAATTGTAATGATAATAATGATGATAATGATAATCATATGAATAACAACAATGATAATTATTATGATTATGGTGATGATAATGATAATAATTATAATAACAGAAATCATAATTATCATAATAATGATGATGATAATGATAATGATAAATCATTAATATTAGAATTGATAATATTGAAAAGCTATACCACCAATGAAAATGATAACGATAATAATAATAATGATAATAATGATAAGTATAATAATAATAATGATAATAATGATAACGATAATGCTACTAATAATAATATCAATAGTGATAATAGTAATAATGATAATGATAATAATGAATAATAATGATAATAATAATAATAATGATAATAATAATGATAATAATAATAAAGATAATAATAATGACAATGATAATAACAATAATAA
>NW_020869444.1:344827-347327 GCF_003789085.1 Penaeus vannamei
GGCCCCGTTGACCCCAATAAGCTCGAGGCGGACGACGCAGACCTCCAGGAGGAACACCGGAAGGACTCTGCCCAGGAGAAGAAATCCAAAGGATCCCGGATGGGAGGAGCCGCGTCGCCCTTCGCCATGGACAACCGTGACCCCAACAACCTCAACCCGCACATCCAGGTACGGCTGCTGCTGGTGGCTCGGGGCGTGCCGTGGGACAGCCCAGTCTGTGCCCCGCCCATGACATGCCAGGGTTGTAGGCTAGGCTGTTTTGCTGTGATCTCGCAACTGTAGACATTCGTTGTGGCATTGGATTCTTGAGTCCAGTAAACAAACTTTAGATATTTATTTTGATTATAATAACCAAAATGATTATAAGAATGATCATTATTACCAATATCATTATTATTAACAATATAGGTTTTATCTGGACAGTAACAAGTGAACATTCAAGCAGCATGAAAACCCCCAAGTGTACAGAAATGTTTTCCAAATATAAAGCATGTTTGTGAGGTTCCCTAAAGCAGCATGTTCATTCATTACTGATGTTGAAATTTTTGGACGAAACGAGAAGGCCGACGTCACCGGGCTGACCTCCTTAGCTATCATTATCATCTTCTAATGAGGTTGCTCATTGGTCCGAAATGATCAAGCAGACATACATTATGCTACTTTCATGAAGCCCACAAATACATGACTTATTTGTAAAAGATTTCTGAAAAAATCACTAGTTTTTAACGCTAATTCGAATATTCACTTGTTTTAGTCTAAGATTAAACTTTCTTAGTAATACTACTAATTACAGTAACAATGTATTGATAATGGTAATGATTATCATTGTTATTTATTATTATTATCATCATTTTTTATTTCATAAAGAATACTGAGAATGATGATAAAAATAATGATCATAACAATGACAATGAAATTGTGATTATGATTATGATTATCATTTTATAACCATAATCATATTAATGATGGTGATGATGATGATGATGATGAGAATCATAATGACATTGATGATTGTCATCACCATTATCATCATTATCACTATCATCACTATCATTATAATGATTCTGATAATCGTTAAACTATAATGATAATAAATATTCATTGTCATTTTATTAACATTGTTTTCATTTTACATCACTGTTATCGCCATTATTACTACTGTTATTAGTATAACCATCATCATCATTATGAAAATGAAAATGACAAGAGCAGTGATGATAAACGATGATGATAAAAATAACGCACGCCACAGTAAACTGAAGATCAGTAGCAAACGATCAGTACTTTTTCAGTTTTGACCATCATCAACTGAATACTCGTTCAGACCTTAGACACAAAAGTGTGCATGCCAATATTTCAAAACCATAGAGCCCGTAGAGTGTGCAACATTGATGGCAGAGTGTTTCCACAAGTAAGGCCTAAATGTATATTTCAGGTTTGAGTCTCATATGTTGGCCTGTGGAATTCAGTCCACAATGCACAAGGAATATCTGCAGTTGTGAGATCACTGCACGATCGTCAACATCAACCCTCATCATCTGGCGATATAGTAGATACTTGTTACATGCAAAAGGGAAGGGGTATATTCCGGCATAGATTGTATATTCTAACCTAGACCACTTTATACCCGGGGGTATAAACTAGATTAACTTACACCCTTGATGTAACAGCCTAGCCTGAAATAGCCCCGGGTATATGCTGGGCGTGGGTATAGTCTAGATGTGGCTCATGGAACAACGCAGACACGCAGACTCACACTCAAGCCCACACACGGGCATATACGCATGAACTGACACGTGGGCGAACTCATGCATAAAGTTCACATTGTGGAGGCCGCCACAGATCATTCCACACAAAGAGTTATCTGTGACTGTTTTGTCAACCTTAACGTTTTCGCGGTGGTTACTGAGTGAGAGGGAGGAAACATGCGAGCGGCCACGTGTTCATATCTGACTGCGCAGTTGTTAAAAGGAAAGAGAGAGAGGAGAGAGAGAGACGCACGTATACACAGTCGCGCTTATCGTCCCATTCTACGCCCGCAGTCTCTCCACACACACGTGCGCACTATAAAGGTAATCAGTCGTGCGCACCGGAAATGGGCGGGCCGAGTTGGCGTGCACTGCCGTGCGGTATGCGACGCCGCCCGCGCACATACCTGCTCTGCTTATGGTGCCAACTCTTTCTACGCACAAACTTAGCCACGCTGTTCCAGTTTCGTTCCAAGGCGCCAGGAACCATCTGCTTAACACTTAGCGCGTTGCCAGAACTTAATAAGAGAATTTCGCGCACCAAGTTCTATGTACCGCAAGAGTAACGAAGGTGACACGGCAGAAGGGGCCGTCCAAGTACTAGGCTGCCGTTTCTAATCATTCTGTGATTCCAGTTAAAAACCCTCTCGGCTGGATTTAAGTTCCGGATGATGCTGACTGCACTGTGACACCATAATTAATGATTTCACAAAGTCATAAAACGAAGGCATTAAACGATATTATTTTAGAAG
>NW_020869444.1:352327-357327 GCF_003789085.1 Penaeus vannamei
TACTTCACCGTCTGAGGAAGCCAACCGCCGCCCAGACTGACCAGCAGACCAAAGACTTTCCTTCGAACAAGACCTTCTACTGTAATTGTTATGATTTTGTATATTTACATTTTTAATTCTCTTCACGATTTATCTGACCTCAAAAATGTCTTAATCAGTGAAATCCAGACACAAATTGCGTTTAATACTTTAAGGATAAACAACGAAATAATTTTCTTGAGCATTTAATTTTTGTCCATCTTTACTTTGCTTTTCAAGGGTCTCTTTTTCTGTCCTTCGAAGGTAATTCTTTTCATATCAAAGGTAGAAAGGATACCTCTATTTTTATGAAGAATATATAGTCTTAAAACTTAGTAAGGATAGACTAGTTTTGATAAGCTAAGCGTGAGTGCACGTACACGGTTATTAAGTACAGATCCATCTCCTTTTCTTACATCTGGAGTGGAAACTTGTTTGCAGCAGAGGGTGTTTCCAGTGGCGTAAATTGCATGTTCTAATTTTCCAATCCGGTTTGACAAGCACCAAATATCAAGCCTTGCTAATTTCAACCAAATATATCTTTGATGTTACAGAATCATGTTTGAGTTAATTCTAGATAACGGTCTTCGTGTTACATCCTAGCTCTGTAACATGATTGGTGTTTCTCAGCGAGTTTCACATGTAAATTGTCTCACACCTGGTGTGCTGCTGGTATCGGTTGTCACATTTTAGTTGTAATGACAACAAGAGGGCAAGATATTACTTTAAGGAAAACTATCTTTGGGGCAAAAAGAAACAGCAAGGAGGACCAAATGCATTTGCAATATGTAGCAACACAAAAGTCCTAAACAAAGACCAGTAATCAGTACATGAAGGGTGACCCAATTATGATTTATTTTTTAAAGCCCAAAACGTTAAAATGAAAGCTGCAAACGTTTCGTTATGCAGTGTCCAAGTAGTTCCTGCAATCGTGAGCTTACAAGATGTGACCCAGGAAGCTGAGAGGCTTCGGCTTCCTTCGCCTGCCTTCGATTTGTGTGACTTTCCCCTTTGCTGTGATAAAGTAGCGCGCGAACGCCGGGGCCACCGGGTGCTGAGAGGCGCACGGAGTGGTCGAATATCCTGCATTAGATTTATGTATGTGGAAGTTAACAGCAAGGAAAATGTTAAGCAAGCATGTTCGCCTGAAGCGGTTTATGACATGCCATGAACCTTTAAGTCTGAGTGTTTTGTTCTGGTGTGCGTGCTCCCTCTACAATCGAGACATCGGCCAGAGACAACAGAACAAACCCAGTCCTTTATATATGTACAAACCGCACTTTCTCCTTCTGGCCAACAGTGGAGTGTAGTGTGATTTTAGGAAACATAACTAAAAACGATCAGTCCGTTGCAATGGGATCCCAGTGTATGCACTGAATTTCAAATATTCACGCTGGGAAGATGGTCGCGTAGCTAGGGAGAGACGGCTGCTGAAGTGCCCTGGTGTCAAGTCAAGATCGCCACCTTTGTGGTTAGAAAATTGTCATTCACCATGTATTCATTTCCCCGATATAATCTATCAAGCAAAGATGTCTTTTCGAGAACTTGCCTGACCATGTCTCCAGGCATTAACGTCCAGGACTTTCACAGAATTAATTGGCCTTCGCGCCGTCTGTCCCAGATACGCCTCTGCCTACGAGGCATGAGTTCATATTCCCATGTCCTTTGTATGTATCTATATGTATCTCATTTTCTCTGCTGTTTTGGCCATTTCTTCTAAATTCCAAGGATTCATTATGACCAATTACAGATAAATTTGCATGTACAGATATAACTCAGTAAGCACTGGAATAGAACGAGAATGTTATCGTAAACATATACTGTATTATCAGTATATGAAATGAACAAATTTCGTGTTTTCAAGTCTATGAATGGTGCATGGTGTGGGTAACAATCAGCTTTTATGCTGCATTGGTATTGTATTTTTTAAACTACATTTTCCTTTAAATTTTAACAATGCATTTACAATAGCCAAATACATAAATATTTACATAAAAAGGAAATATTTTTGGTACAAAATGCCATTCTGGCGTTGTCTCTGGACTTTGTGTTGGCTGCTAGGGATCCGTGTTTCACAGTGTTTGCATTTTGAACACATTTGCATAATAAACTGTAAACCTTGTGAAACAGTTGTTTTTTAAACCTACACTTTCCTAAATACCCTTTTGTTGGCGAGGACTAATCTTCCATTGATGTTTTGATGCTCGTAAAAGGCACTGTATATACATACACCTTTGAAGAAGCTTTACGAATGTGTGCATTCTTTCAATTACGAGTACACGCACTCATATGCATAAGAAAAAGAATACATAATATGCATATATGCGTGTGTGTGTGTGCGTGTGTGTGTGTGTGTGTGTGTGTCTATATATATATATATATATATATATATATATATAATAATATATATGTGTGTGTGTGTGTGTGTGTGTGTGTGTGTGTGTGTGTGTGTGTAATATATATATATATATATATATATATATATATATATATATATACATATATATATATATATGTATATAATATATATATATGTGTGTGTGTGTGTGTGTGTGTGTATAAAACACTCAGCAGTGCTAGATATATTTGGGAATGCTGGGAGGAGGGGAAATGCTCCTCCCACCCAGCAAGAGAGGCGGGCTGTGGGCCCCGTTGGGAGGGCGACTGCCAGGACGCAGAACGGGAACGAGAACTACTCGTCCCACCTGCGTTCTGGCAGTCACTAGCCCAAAGTGAAGCTTACGGGGGAAAGCCTTAGGGAACCCAGTGGGTGGGTGATGCGTCAGTGGGGGGGTTGTTAAAGGTGGCGTCCACCTACGCAGGAAGCCAGGGTGGGGGCTTGGAAAATCCGTTCTTTGTATCAGGATGATCAGTTGCCCCTGCAGTCGAGGGAACTGTGGAGGCTAAGATTGGAGGTGGCTGCTCTCTCAGAGGTGAGAAGACCTGGCAGCAGTACAATCAGTGTAGGTGGCTACACCTATCACCGATCGGGCCGCAGCGACGGTCACCATCTCCAGGGAATAGCCATGGCCATCTCCAGCAGACTCCAGCCCTCGGTAGTAGAGGTTACTCCAGTTAGTGAGCATAGAATGGTAATGAGACTAAAACTAGCATTTAGCTTCATATCTCTTATTGCTGCCTAAACTCCTACCGATGCTTGTAAACTTGATGTGAAAGAGATGTTCTACACCAAACTAGCATCTGTGTCAGACACGTGTCCCCAGCAAGATATTTGTGTTGTTCTGGGTGACTTCAGGGGGCCGTCGCGACGAAAATTTTCAAAAATACTCGAATTTTTAAAAAAAAAATCTTTGGCAATCTTGTGACATAATATTTTTTTCTAAATATGTAAAATTAAAGGAATTATAACTAAATCTTTGACCCCTAAAAACCGCCACCGCCCCCCTCCCCCTCCCGGTCCGATGTTTACATTGTCTTATCCGTGAAAATATACTCGACCAATTTTTTTTTTTTTTCGCTTTATTTTGCCATTCTCTGGTAGCTAGCTGGCAACTCTGTTTACCCATCAGCTGATCGTCAAGACTGGGGCATTGGGAGACAAAACTCCACTAAAAAATCAGAGAGAAAGGTTGCCAGCTCCTACCTCCTTGACACCATATTGGAGAGTAGCCCCATATAACACAGTAAGGGGACAATACTAATTGTAGATGTAATTTTAGTATTTAATAACTGTAATATGATGAGAAATACTTCTTAATCACAGCTGCCGTAGTTGTTTGCAAAAAAGGAGGGGACAATATACCAGCTGCACTTCAGAATACCATGTGAATGCCATAGAATGCAGCAAGATTACCGCAGAGATTTGAATTCTTAAAAAAAAAAAAAAAAAAAAAAAAAAAAAAAAAAAAAAAATCCAAAAATTTGGAGCCTGTTATCTCATTTTTTAAATATATCCATAAATACTTAGGCAATTCTAATGAGGTTTGGATAATTTAAAAGCTGAATATATTTGCGATGGTTTTCTTAGAGACAATTTTCATTTTAGGTAATAGTAGCCCATATATTATATTGTGATGGTCATAAGACTGAACATTTAGAATAAAAAAATATATATATTCCTACTAAAATGAAATTCAAAACTCCGGTCTTTGCAAGTTCTAGGTATTGCTATAGACTATTGGTGATAATTTTGTTCAAAAGTTTACTATTTATCATCCAAATGGTATGAAACTTAGTGTTTATTACTTTATATGTATGTATAATATATAAAAAAGTCACGAATATCCGATCATAACTGACAAACTTCGTTCTCGAGTGCGATAGCCCCCTTCAATGTGGTATCTGCCTGTGATCGAGCTGGCTCTGAGATGTCTGTCGGTCCTCATGGTTCGGGAGCTGATGCCAGCAGCGAGAATAGCCTCCTTTTCCAGGACTTTACTAGGTCACAGAAATTTCTGGCTCCTAGTACCAACACCTAGACCCATATCGCTGGACACGGTACAGTGATGTGGGTAATGCAGCCAAGGAGATCAACCACATACTCATTAGCACTCGGAGGATTTTCCAGAACTGCAGGGTGTATAGGAGTACCGAGTTCTGTGGTGCTGACTATAGATTGGTTATGACTACCCTCCGGGTCTATTTCAAGACTCCCTAGCGGTCCAATGATCATTCCAGGGTGTTTCACTTGGACAGGCTAAGGGAGGAGGAATGTGCCCGGGGATTTGCTGAGGCAATTTCTGGTCGTTTCACAGTGCTCGACAATCTGACGGACCCTGTACCTTTGTGACACACCTTCAGATGCAAAATGCTTGATGCAGCCCAAGGGTCGATTGGTAAACGCCCAAGAGCAAGACATGGATTTCATCTCACAGGAACCCCTGGATGCCACAGATGCTTGTCATGCTGTTCGTCTGACAGGGGATCGGGATTTGCAATATTCTCAGGTGCACAGAACTTGGTCACTGTTAAGAAGGGACAAGGAACAGTTTATTAGGAATCTTGTAGAGGAGGTAGAAGTC
>NW_020869444.1:367327-368873 GCF_003789085.1 Penaeus vannamei
CGCTTACACTATAGAATTCTACGATGTTTTTCACTAGGCGTTTGTGTATTAAGAACCCTACCCCTAATTCCTGTTTGCTACCCTGAGGTTTTCCTCTCCAATAGAGCACGTGTCCATCATTAACTTCTGCTCTTCGCCTAGTCTTCTAACTTCGCAGAGTCCTACTACATCCCATTTAATGGAAGAGAGTTCCTCCAGTAAAGCTAGTAAGTCGGATTCAGTTCTCATGGTCCTTATATTGTATGTGCAAAGGTTCATCAACATGGGGCGGCCTGTCTTTACCCGGCTAATTTTAGTACCCCCTGTTCCAGAGCGATCCTGATCGCCGCTGTAAGCAGGGGCTCCTTTGCCTCCAGGGAATTAGGGCTATTGCAGTGATTGTGTTATCATGGTTTTATATTGGGAGGTGGACAACTGATTTACCTCCCATCTACTGGCTTAGGTGTATCTTGGTGGGAGGGGGAGTAATTTAGCCGGAATGCCATTGATAAGTCCCCCCAGCAGGTTTGGTCCTATCTAATGTGGACTTAGGAGCGGCATTGCGCGGCCTGCTCACTACACCAGGGTATACTCCCGTGAGCTGGGCTTAAGTATCAGAAGTGCATATATGTGTGATTTCATTTTATTTCTCAACTGCACTTGTGCGTATGTGCACCTGATGCAGACATATTTATTCCCGCATATGCTCTAAGTACTACGCATATGCTCATTCCCACGCATAAGCATATGCAAGCACACACCTTTATTCTTGTATCTATGCTTATGGATATGGATACATATTCCTACGTTATAATAACTACACACATGTCCATCTTACTCTGACCTAGTCATATGTTCACATCGCCTGTCCCTTTATGCGCTTTTTATATGTTACTGATAAGTGAGTGAGAATACATGAGTGTATACTCACTCGTGTATATGTAAACACCCCTCGCAGTCCTACATACCACACTATACGTACGTATATATCTACCCCTGCATGTGTTTACTCATCCGTGTATGAGCACATACATTTGCATACATACATATACTTATTTATTTATCCACCTTCCTACGTCCTGCATACACACATATATACGTATACCTATACATATACACATATAAATACCCATACCTACATATGTCTACCTATACATACACCCATACATACACATATACACGCCCATTATATATACCTATATACACATACACATACATACATGCATATATACACATGTATATGTACACATTCATACATGAATATATACACCATATGTACAAATTTGCATATCTACTGCTTTTAAACCTATGTATACCCTCATGTACGAGCACGGGACCTACCCATACATATTATATTCTATCACAAAGCTGTATGGAAGTTTATAGCCATACATAGACAAACAGCAGCATACGTACCCATGTATCTGCACATGAATTTAAACCTGTATACATATATACGCATGTATATGCGCACACAAGGTCTATATAAGTATATATAGACCTTGTGCGCACATATGCACCATACGTTCGTGCGCTCATACTCGCGCACGAACGTATGAACAGTGTC
>NW_020869444.1:368973-376473 GCF_003789085.1 Penaeus vannamei
ATAGATACATGATCATACATAAATGTATATATTTATTTATTCATTGACTCATATATGTGTGTGTATGAGTGTGTGTATGTGTCTGTCTATCTGTCTCTCTCTCTCTCTCTCTCTCTCTCTCTCTCTCTCTCTCTCTCTCTATATATATATATATATATATATATATATATATATATATATATATATATATATATATATATGTATGTATGATGTATGTATGTATATGTATATATATATATATGAGTGTGTATACATGCATCTATATATGAATAAAAAGAAATGACTTCAGCGGTGACCTTGTTTTGCGGACACCCCTGCAAAGGTATTAACAAGGTAAGTGAATAGGCTATACGATACCGGTTCTTAATTACCGCTACGATGCCTGAAGACGAAGTGTAGACGGAGGCACCTGTGGAAGTGGCTAACGTCTGCCAAGTGTATAACGAAGAGGATGTTCCAAGAAGATAAGGTGCTGGCAGGTAGACTGAGGGACGATCAGTCAAACGTTCCCTGGCATGAAGACAGCGATGAAGGTCGTAGATATCCTTAAGACCGATTCGACGCAGAAAAGGACTAAGATGGAGAAGAATCTGATGAAAGCGAATCGTCTAAGAAATAATATAAATCTGCAGAATCTTAAAGAGACAAACCAATATTTGTATAACATGCCTCTTTTATTTCACATTTGATTTTATTGTTACATAAGGGCGAAGCAAGGTCTATATAAGTGCAGGTTCCGTCACTTCGGAGTTCTGCGCAGCTTTGGGTGATAAGGCCTATGACGTCACGCGGAGTAGACTGAGAGCGGAGGGGGGGGGGGGGGTTAGAGAATGGCAGGGTGAAAAGGAGATGATAGAAAACGGTAGCAAATATTAAAGTAATTAAATATTGAATGATTTATGAATATATAACCTCTCTCATAGGGATTCGAACCCCCACCGCCATTGCAATGAAATTGCAAGACAGTCCTTCTAACCACTGATAAACGACTCACTAAAAGGAGTGTGCAACTAGGAGCTATCTAGCATCCATAAGCATTACCTACCTACTCATATATACGTAAGGATAGCAAAGGTTTACACACACTCCCCGGAGAAAGAGCAGTTCAAATCCCAAATCAGAAATCCTGAAGTGTATTCAATGAAAGATGGAATAATGCCACATTCGTGATATCAATGCGATGGCATTATTCCATATATATATATATATATATATATATATATATATAATATATATATATATATATATATATATATATATATATATATATATATATATATATATATATATATATATATATATATATATATATATATATATATATATATATATATATATATATATATATATATATATATATATATATTATATATATATATATATATATATATATATATATATATATATATATATATATATATATATATATATATATATATATATATATATATTATATATTATATATATAATATATACACAATCAAATACAAATCATATATGCACACATAAACACACATATAAATATATATTGTATATAAATATATATACATATATGTACATATATATTCATCTATTCATATATGTATTATATATATACATATATATACATATACACATATACATGTATACATACACACACACACATATATATACACAAACATATATATATGTATATATATACATATATAAACATTCACACACACACATATATATGTGTGTGTGTCTGTGTGTGTATGTGCATTTGTGTGTATTTACATATATATTATATATATATATATTATATATATATATATATATATATATATAATGTAGGTAGGTCAGTTGGCGAGAGTAGTGTCGTAGAGTGTGAGAATACATCGTCAGCGACTTCGTCGGGAGGTTGGCAGAGGTGTGAGTGGTCAGCACGAAGTAGTGTGGGCAGACATGGTGTGGGTAGGGACGGGATGCGTTAAGGCGAGAGGGTTCGGCAGGAGCTTATCTAATTAACGGGAACGTTTGGCGTTGTGAGGTCCTTCCACCGCTAAGCCACCAGATGAGAAGAAGTTGGGGGTGTGGCGTTGGTGAATGAAAGAGGTCTTGGCCTTCCTCCCAGCACTGCAGAAAGAACTTGTGAAGGTGGCCGAGGAGAGCACTCCTTGTCAGCTTTGATGATCTTTAGAGAGATGCCATCGTTACCTGGTGCTTTAGATGACTTCGCTAAGTTGGTGCGAGCTCCACCATAGTGGTCGTGAGAACGGTGTTTTAATGGTTGTGTGGGTGATGATGTTCTCCTTCGAGTATAGTTCCTGGTAGTGTTCGGGCCATCTTTCCATCTGAGTTTTTATATTGTGCATGTGTGAATTATACATACACATATGCAAGTAAAATTCAGAAAAGGAATTTTTTTCAGAGTGGCAGAGCTGCGGGTGCGGGAGAGATTGTTGGGACACTCAACGGGAGTCAAGGGGATATTGTACAATATAAATAAAGCTCTTTGAAGGCAGATAATTTATATGTGAATTCGTTTTTGTTTTTTCAGATGCAGGTTGCGGCTGCACTGGGTGTGGTGGTAGCCTGTGTGTTGGTGGCAACGGGGAGCGGCGAGAATGCGACGCAGCCAAACCGCATCCTCTTCCTGGCGCCCATCTCCTCCAAGAGCCACAAGAACTTCTACATCGGATTGGCCGAAGGGCTGGCCGATCGCGGGAGTCAGGTATGCAAGCAGGGCAGGTTGACTGACACGAAAAATTGGTTTAGGAATGATGATTGCAATTGCAGATTATTAAATTGTTATTGTTTTTGTTTCATTTTTTTGGTAAAAATAAATAGATTTTTATGAAATTTTACCAGAGATAATGCCGTCAAAATTTGGATCCGGCAATATTTTATATACGGGTTTACTATTTTATTACCATTACCTTTATTACCTCGGCAGGAAAGTTATGTTTACGGACGTCACCATTAAGAGGTGAGAAAGAGGTGATGTTCATGTAAATCTTCAAGTGTGAATATTTAAAATTGCTTCAGTGACCCTATTGCCTTGGCAGAGGTGTGCGTTCTCTGAGTGCTTCTGGATATCATTAATTTTATCGTTGCTGTTAATGGCCCGAAGGTGCTGGACAACACCTCCCCGTGCCTTGTCGTGCGTGTCAGCCGGTCTTCTCTGTTAACCCCTCTGACTTCTCTCGCTGTACTATTTTCATGTCAGCCTAAATTTTCAAGATGTGAACAGTTATAGTTGTCAGCATCTGTCTTACTGTCATTATCGTATGGTTAGTTACTCTGGCCGTCCATGTGATAATAACCACATGAAGATGCAGCAAAAGCACGGAAAAAATCCTTACGGTTATAAAGGTTAAAGAATGATATAAGACAGGTAGGGAGACACCTCGGGTATCGAAATCGTAACAAAAAAAATATTGCTAAATCCAAAGAGACTGTAGATACGTTTTTGAGCCAGAACAAGAGACTTTTAACAATAAAAATAATATCAGGTAAAATCACCCAAGCCAAGAAATTGTTATATCTTGTTTTATGTCATAGCAGTTTGTCAAAGCAAGTTCACTCCTTCAACATTACCATATTGAATAATTATTATATAATATTTTTATTTTATTTCTATCTCTTATAGGAATAAGCACTGATTTTCTTCCTTAATGAAATCCTTTTTTGAATAGTACTTTGTAGCTTTTGTTTTTGTTTTTCCATGCTATATGTTAGTTTTGATCTTCAAAACAGGATTCTTTCCTTTCAAGTTTGGTTCTTCAAACAATTTCCTGAATTTGGCCTCACTTCCTGCAAGGACAGTTTCATCAGCAAAATTTTTCACCACTGACGCGGATTCTCTTTCGGTTCAGTTGTGTTCTCTCAGATATTTCTTTCCGCTTAGCCGAAATTCTCTTAAAATGTTCACGCTTCTACTGACTTTTTTCTGTTCTTATCTGTACTATACGTTCTGGTTACGTATTTGTTCATGTGCTGATATAGGTCTGTGGAATTCCTTTATCCTGGAATGCTTCCATGGTGTTCCTGAATTCCAGCAAGAGAGAGAATCCTGTTAAATATTAGTTGACAGACAGTCGTAAGCGAGTGGACTCTCCAGTGTAAACATTTCTTTTCAGGTAACATTGGTATCCCCGTTCCGGCCATCAAAGATTCGAGAAAACGTCCGTGAAATCTTGGTGCCTGGGATGAGCCTTCATAATTACATCCCCAACTTGTTCAAGGGCAAGACTGCAGGACCCATGGCGCTCATGTCGGCCGCTCCTACACTTTGTTCGGAGGCGCTAGGGAAGGAGGAGGTGCAAGCTCTTTTGAAGGAGGAGTTTGACGTTGTCCTGATTAGTATGGTCATTAGTCATTGTTTCCTGTCGATTGTTCATAAGATGCAGGTTAGTTTAGAAATGTTGTATTATTTTTTTAGCATGTTCGTCTGTACGCTTCTGTGACTATCGTCATATTCAGAGACACTTCGGACACACACACACACTCACACACAAATATACAGTCAGCCCCAAAAGTCTTGGCGTGAACATCCCGTGCTAAGATTTTTGCTTCAGAATAGATTGCTATCACTGTTGAGGACTTATTTTTATGCCGTATCCACAAACGTGCTCCAAATCTGCCTAACTTCCACGTTTCATATGTAGATATCCTTGGCAAAACGCGAAAACGCGTCAGACCTTTTATCAGAAAATATAAGACATCCACCTACAATATATATTTTTACAGGTCCCCTTCATCTGGGTATCCCCCGCCGGCCCTCTGAGCATGACCGACCACATGATAGGAAACCCGGCGTTCCCCTCCTTCACGGGGTTCACCCTCCTGGAGGCCAAGCACCCGCTCTCCTTCACTGAGCGAGCCATCAGCGCCTTCGGAGATACATTCTCTGCCGTCATGATGAATAACTATATTGTCTCTTGGTAATGGTTTGCATAAAAATTCGCACGCGCACAACACAAACTATATATTTTATATATAGGCACATGTATATATATAAACTTACACACACATTCACATGTATGTGTGTGTGTATGTGTAAGTTGAGATAGACAGAAAGATATAGACACACACACATACACCAATACATATATACACATGAATACGTAAATATATAAATGTATACATATGTTTATGTATGCATATATATATATATATATATATATATATATATACATATACACTTAAATATGTACAGTATACACATACATTACACACACACACACATATATGTATATAAATGTCTGTGTAATGTACATGTGTATACTGTATATATGTAAGCATGTACATATATGTATATATATACATCTATCCATCCATCCAAATATATATATATATATATATATATATATATATATATATATATATATATATATATATATATATGTATGTATGTATGTATGTATGTATGTATGTTTGTATGTACGTATGTTTGTATGAATACTTAGGTGGCGTCCACCCAGAGCGACTGCCCGAGGCTACACCTTGGGCGTGGATTCAAGGTGGGGGTTTGGAATATCCGTTCTTTGCGTCAGGATGATCGGTTGCCTCTGCTGTCGAGGAACCTGGGGAGGCTGAGACTGAAGGTGGCTGCTCTCTCAGAGGTGAGGAGACCGGGCAGTGGCATGATCAGTGTAGGTGACTACACCTACTACTGGTCAGGCCGCAGGGACTGTCACCATCTCCAGGGAGTAGCCATAGCCATCTCCAGGAGACTCCAGCCCTCGGCACTAGAGGTTACTCCAGTCGATGAGCATATAATGGTAATGAGACTGAAGCTAGCATTTGGCTTCATGTCTCTTATTGCTGTGTACGCTCCTAGTAATGTTTGTAAACTTGACGAGTAAGATGTTCAACGCCAAACTAGCATCTGTGTCAGACAGGTTTCCCCGGTGAGATATTCGTGTTGTTCTGGGTGACTTCAATGCCACTGCGATATCTGGCTATGAGATGTCTGTCGGTCCCCATTGCGAGAATAGCCTTTTCCGGAACTTTGCTAGGTCCCAGAAATTGAGGATTTCTGTCTCCTGGTACTAGTGCCCAGACCCACATCGCTGGACATGGTTCAGTGATATGGGTAATGCAGCCAAGGAGATCGATCACATACTCGTTAGCACTCGTTGGAGGATCCTCCAGAATTGCAGGGTGTATAGGAGTGCCGAGTTCTGTGGCACTGACCATAGAGTGGTTGTGGCTACTCTCCAGGTCCATTTCAAAACTCCCCAGCGGTCCAGTGATCCACCCAAGGTTGTTTCACTTGGACAGGCTGAGGGAGGGAGAATGTGCCTGGGGGTTTGCTGAAGCAGCCTCTGGTCGTTTCACAGCGTTCGACAATCTGAAGGACCCTGTACTGTTGTGGGACACCTTCAAGCATGAAACGCTTGATGCAGCTCAAGAAATGATTGGTGAATGGCCGAGAGCAAGACGAAATTTCGTCTCGCAGGAAACACTGGATGCAACAGATGCTTGTCTTGCGGCTTGTCTGACAGGGGATCGGGATTTGCACCGTTCTCAGGTGCACAGAACTCGGTCACTGTTTATTAGGAGTCTTGCAGAGGAGGTAGAAGGCCATTTCTTAGTAAATGACCTTCGTCTCAGATCCTGTTGCCGTGCGGGAGCGTTGGGCTCAGTATTTTGAGCAGTTGTACCCGGTTGGCCTAACAGCAGTTGACTTGGATGCGGGTAGTGCTGAGATTCCGTTGTCGGACCCACCCATCAGTGAGGATGCTCCCTCCTTAACTGAAGTTAGGGGGGCAATCTCCAAGCTGAAGAGTGGTAAAGCAACAGGTATATATGCGGCATTCCAGCTGAACTGTTTAAGGCTGGTGGTTAACCTATGGAGCGTGGGTTGCATGCTGTCCTGGCTGCCATCTGGCGGTCTAGTACCGTTCCCCCTGACCTGTTGAGGGGTGTGGTCATCCCTCTCTGGAATGGAATGGGGACCGATGGGAGTACAGCAACTACCTTGGCATCACACTGCTCACTATACCAGACAAGGTTCTTGCCTACATCCTTCTGAGACGTATCAAAGACCACCTACTGAGGCATCAGAGGCTGGAGCAATCTGGATTCACTCCTGGTAAGTCCAAAATAGAGCGTATCCTTGCGCTTCGAGTCATTGTAGATCGCCGTCGTGAGTTCGCGCATGGGCTGCATGCAGCCTACGTCGACCTCAAGGAGGCGTTCGATACAGTGCATCGGGAATCACTCAGGGAGATCTTGAGACAGAGGAATTCCAACAAGGATTATTGGACTAATAGCAACTCTGTATACTGGTACTGAAAGTGCTGTAAAGTGTAGTGGGGGCCTGTCAAGCTTCTTTCCTGTTAGTTCAGGAGTGAGGCAAGGCCAACACTTTTAAACATTTGCATGGACTGGATACTGGGCAGAGCTACTGTTCAAAGTCATTGTGGAGCAACTCTGGCCAATATCAAGGTTACAGACATTGACTTTGCTGCTGATGTTGCTATTCTATCTGAGTCTTTGGAATCTTTAGTGGTGGCTCTTGATGCATTTGGC
>NW_020869444.1:398973-401473 GCF_003789085.1 Penaeus vannamei
AGGAGGAGTTTGACGTTGTCCTAATTAGCGTCTTCATTAGCCATTGTTTCCTGTCGATTGTTCATAAGATGCAGGTTAGTTTAGAAATGTATTATTTTTTAGCATGTTGTTCGTCTGTACACTTCGGACACACACACACACACTCACACACACACACACACATATACAGTCAGCCCCAAAAGTCTTGGCGTGAACATCCCGTGCTAAGATTTTTGCTTCAGAATAGAGTGATAGCTATCATTTTTGAGGACTTGTTTTTATTCCGTGTCCACAAACGTGCTCCAAATCTGCTTAACTTCCATGTTTCATATGTAGATATCCTTGGCAAAACGCAGAAACGCGTCAGACCTTTTATTAGATCGGGAAAAACGTGATGGACCTGGAGGGAACGTGCTTCTATTCGTGGTAGACCAGATCGAAATGTGCGCCTTTGAGCCTCTGGGACAGTCCCGCTTTTCCCATGACTTGTCGCGGATAAAGTGATAGACCATGAGAAAACTTAAAGAGACCTAACACACCTTGAATGAGGAAAAAATGGCCAAAATCCCGCGGCACACTACGGCTCGAACATGGTTCTCTGCTGTTTTTTTTTTTATTTTATTTTTTTTTTATTTTTTATTTATTTATTTATTTATTTATTTATTTATTTATTATTATTATTTTTTTTTTTTTTTTTTTTTTTTTTTTTTTTTTTTTTTTTTTTTTTTTACAGTGGCTTTTTTCGTGGATGCGATGTTGGAAGTCAAGGTCGTCACATAGGCGCCATTGTATTGCTCTGGTGGAGACGTTTTGAAGAAGTTATGGGTACATCCTCTTGAGTTCTTTTGCAATTATTCTTGGTTCTTTATCCACTTAACCTTGGAGAATCTTCACTGGTTCTCTTGGAACAGATACTTGGCCTCCCAGACCTTTTCTTGTGGAGTGGTGGACCTTCATCGCTTGTCTGCTTTTCTTAGCCCAGCTCTGCACTGCCGGTAATAATAGCGATCTCCCCATTAGCCTCCCCCTCCCCTCCCCAAAGTGTCATGATAGCTATGGCAGAAATCCATTCTTTTGTAAGCTCTTTGCCGCCTCCCATTTCTCCACAAAAGGCAAAATAAGGAATAATGGTCATGCTCATAAACTGCATAGGGCAACATAAATGACAAATAGGAATGAACTGCCTGTGAATGAGGGGGACACATTATCCGGTTCAAACAAGCAACAGCTGATTAAGCTCATCTCACACTTTCCCTCCTTGGCTCGTGCCAACAATTTCCTCGAATTTGAACCAGAGTTACAAGGAGTGCTTGATAAATTGACAGAAATCTTAGCGCTGGATTTTCGACGCTGATTATATATATGTCACACACACACACACACACACACACACACACACACACACACACACACACACACACACACACACACACACACACACACACACACACACATACACACACACACACACACACACACACACACACACACACACACACACACACACACACACACATATATATATATATATATATATATATATATATATATATATATATATATATACATTTATACTTATACATATATATATACATATATGTATATGTATATATATATATATATATATATATAGATATATATACACATATATGTATATGTATATATATATACTTATAAATATATGTATATAATATATACATATATATACATATTGTGTGTATGCGCGCACGCGCGTTTCATAAACGAGCTGAAGATTCACCTGATATCCACACTGTCATTTTTTGTTTGTATAAGTATTGTTGCTGCAATTACACAGCATGATTTGAAGCTGCCCACGTAACTTTCGTTTATGAAATCTATTATGGATCACTTTTGCCCGCCATCGTTCTGGTAAATGCCCAGCTTCATCGTGGTGACAAGCATCAGCTCGACGTTCGATGACCCTGCCACTTGCTGCAGGGAAGCAGTAAGTGGTGCTGTCGGGGTTACTTGTGGTCAGATTCAGTAGTACAAAATCTTCTCACCGGATGTGAAATAGCGTTACCAAAATATTTGCTGTTGTCCTTTTAATTACTCTGTGATGCTACGAGGAATTTTCAAGGGATTAATCTAATTATGATCCTCAATCCTCCGCTGTACAAAGAAAAACTATTGGGATTTCCAATTGATTTTTTTTAGTACATAGGTGTACTGGATACAGTCATTTGTATTTGCTACTCCACCCACTGAGGCGTCACCACCTTGATGGGTCAGAGTAATAGAGAAAGCTTCTGACACTTCCTCCGCCGTAAGCACAATTTCGTTATGTTGAGCTGCGTCGACATTTGACTTGAGCATGATCTCCTGATGATAATGAGGACATCATCTGCACACGGTACCCACGTTTAATGCCCCTCGATTATGCCTTTTTAATGGTTCTTCCCCAGTGTCTCCATACAGAGGCGAACCAGGACTGCGCTTAGTGAGGAATCCGTCGTGTCTGGATAGAGGCAGTTAATTGTCAACCATGGTGCTGATAGAG
>NW_020869444.1:411473-426473 GCF_003789085.1 Penaeus vannamei
CGTGATGGGGGACCAGCACACCAACATGGTTCAGGTGGCGAGGGAGGGCTGGGGCAAAGTCATCTTCTGGGACCAGCTGTCTGAGGAGGTCTTGACGGAAGGGATTCGCTCGGTCATGGACGATCAGAGGTAATAGACACAGGTGGCCGGAGAGACTGAGCAGTTTTTTATTATTCTGAACGGCAGTGTAGCTTTGGGAATTTTCCTTTTGTTGGATAACAGGGGTCCTGTGAAGGGAGGAAGAAGAGTAGAATCTGGCCAAAATCATGAAGTATTACACACATGGATATATATACATTCATGAAAAAAAAATATATATATATATATATATATAGAGAGAGAGAGAGAGAGAGAGAAGAGAAACTAATTATACCAATCCATCTATATATTCATAAAACTATTATATATATATATATATATATATATATATATATATATTTACATCATTATTGTGAGCTAATGCAGACAGGGGTGTACAGCCACATCCACCCTTCGTTTCCATCTACGAGGATCCCTCTTAGATGAACCAAGTCCCTGCCAGGCAGGGACTTGGTCTATCTCAAGCTCCTCATGACAGGTTTGATCGATCTGCCCAAGCCACAACTTCCTAGGTCGTCCCACAGGCCTCCCCCATCTATGGCTATCTTGCACAGAGACAATCTGCTGGGCAGGATCAGCCTTTGGGAAGCGAGCCAGGTGGCCGTATAGCCTGAGCTGGCGATCACAGATTGTGCAAGTAACAGGGCCTGTGCCAGCCTCACGGTGCAACTCTTGGTTGGACATTTGGTCCCGCCAGCTGCACCCATGATCCGACTTATTACAAAAGGCATGAAGATGAGATCCCAAGGCACAGGATAGCAGCCAGATTTCACTACCATATAGTATCACCAGCATTATCAGGGCCTGGAAAACACGTAGCATCTCCAAATACTCTTGTCAAGAGACTCAGATAGAATAGCAACATCATCAGCAAAGTCAAGGTCAGTAACCCTGATATTGCTCAGAGTTGCTCACAATGGTTTTAGGCAGTAACCCTGTCCAATATCCAGTCCATGCAAGCATTGAAAAATGTTGGAGCAAGGACAATCTTGCCTAACTAACTGGAAAGAGGCTCGACAGGCCCCCACCACAATTTACAGCACTTTCAGTACCAGTACACAGGCTTGCTATTAGTCTAATAACCCTTGTTTGAATTCCTCTCAATCTCAGTATTGAGAGTGATTTCGATGCATCATATTGAATGCCTGCTTGACGTCAATGCAAGCAGACCATGCCCAAACTGGCAACGACTCTCTACAATGACTAAGTGCCAGGATATGGTCGGTCTGGTGCCTTAGCAGATGATCTCTGATACGTCTCAGAAGGATGTGTGAGAACCTTGCCAGGTATACTGACCAGTGTGATGTCTGGCAGTCCCATCGATCCCCTTTCCCCTTCCATAGAAGAACCATACTACAGACAGGATAGCATGTAACCCTCACGCCATATATTTACCGTCAGACTTTAACAATTCAGCTGGAATGCTGCAGACACCCACTGCTCTACCACTCTTCAGCTTGAAGATCTCCCCCTTAACTTCAGTGAGGGAGGGTGGATCCTTACTGATGAGTGAGTCTGGCAACGGAATCTTGACACTATCTGCACCCAAATTAATTGTTAATTGTTGGTGGATCAACCTGGTACAACTACTTAAAATACTTATATTACACTAACAAGATCTGAGATAAGCTGGCCACTTACTGAGTGCAGTGCTGTCACCTGTGAAGAGGGCTTGGAGTTGGTAGGTAGGACAAAGATCATTTACCAAGAAATGGCCTTCTGTGCAAGACTGCTAATGAACTGAACTTTGTCCCTTCACAACAGTGACCGAGTATGCACCTAAGAGTGATGCAAATCCCAATTCCCTGTCAGACGAGTTGCATGATAAGCATCTGTAGCTTCCAGTGTCTCCTGTCAGATATAATTCTATCTTGCTATAGGGCATTCACCAATCGATTCTTGAGCTGCATCAACCATTTCACGCTTGAAGGTATCCCACAGAAGTACAGGGTCCGTCAGGTTGTCGAGCACTAAGAAACGACAAGAAACTGACTCAAAAACCCCCGGGCACACCTCCCTCCTCTCTCAACCTGTCCAGATGAAACACACTAGAGTGGTCATTGGACTGCTGGGGAGTTTAGAATTGGACCTGGAGGGTAGCCACAACTAATCTATGATCAGTATCATAGAATTCGGCACTACTTTACGCCCTGTAGTTCTGGAGGATCCCCCAACAAATGCTAACAAGGATGTGGTCGATCTCCTTGGCTGCATCACCTGCATCACTGTATGACATCCAACGATGAGGGTAGTGCTGGTATCAAGAGCCAGAAATCTCAGTTTCTGGGACCGTGCAAAGCCCCAGAAAAGGAGGCTATTCTCACTGCTGGCATCATTCCCGAACCATGGGGACCGACAGATATCTCATAGCCAACTCGATGACAGCCATATTCCACAATGAAGTCACCCAGAACAATATGAATATTTTGTTGAGAACAACTGTGTGACAGATGCAAGTTTGGTGTAAAACATTTCTTTTCACATCGAGTTTGCAAACATCGGTAGGAGTGTACACAGCAATAAGAGACATGAAGCCAAATGTAAGCTTCAGTCTCAACCCATTATACACTAATCGCCCCGAGTAACCTCTACTACCACTGGCCGAAATCTGCTAGAGATGGCTATGGATGCTCCCTGAATATGGTGACCATTTCTGCAGCTTAACCAGCCGCTGCCAGGACTTCTCACCTCCGAGAGAGCATCCACCTCAACTCTCAGCCTCCTCAATTCCCTCGACAGTAGTGGCAACCAATCATCCTGACACAAAGAGCAGATGTTCCAAGCCCCCACCCTGACATCCTGCTTGAGGTTTAACCTTGGGCCTTCACTCTAAGTGGGTTGGCAGCTGCCAGAACACAGGAGAAACGACTAGCTCCCATTCCCATCTTGCGCCCCAGCAGTCGCCCTCCCAACGGGGCCACAGCGTGCTCACATGTTGGGTAGGAGGGGCATTTCCCATTTCCCCAGCATTTCTTTTTATATTCGATACTGCCGATGCGTTATATCTGAGGGAAGGGGAGAGAAATGCAAGGCCCACCGAGCTACCCATTAACACCAGGGGGCTGAGGGGTAGGAGTTGGTACAAAGCCAGGGCGTGTTTACACACTGGTGAGCCATGACTGTACCTCTAGGACCTCTTGCTGCTCCAAGATCCCCCACAGTTTAGCCTGGGACCACAATGTACCCAGTTTCCATGGGTGGCCATGGGGAGGCACTGCAGGTCTCGATGATGGAGAGGCTATAAACTGGCAGGGGAGGCTTATACAGAGCTACTCCCTTTTCACATTAAGCTAGCCAGTGATCGCAGCTGAAAGTGAGAAGGCACTTAACACTGCTAGGCTATGACGCCGTCACACCATATATAATATATATATATATATATATATATATATATATATATATATATATATATGTATGTATATATATATATATATATTATATATATTATATATATATATATATTATATATATATATATATATATATATATAATATATATATATATATATATATATATATATATACACACACATATATATATATACATGTATGTACAGTATACATATTTATATACACATTTTATGCATATCCCTTACCTCTTAATACACTAATCCTTTAGTCTGGAACATTAGGAAAATTCGGATAGCTACTGGCTGAAAAACACTAGATAAAAAAAAATAATAATAATAATTAGTAACGCATATGTCAATGATAATTAGATTGCTCTCAGCTGCCCCATGTTATACAAATGCAGTTAGAATTGTATTTTTATGCAGTTATTTGCAGCAGTTGGACATTTTCAAGGATATATTATAACTATATGCATAATACATTTGGATGATATAATACTGAAATAAAGATTTGTAATTGATCTAGCAAATATTGTCTGCGTGTCGCTAGACTGTAGAGGTTGCGAACCCCCGATGTAAAGACATTTCGTGAAACTGGTCCACGTGGCCACACATCCAGCCTCGAGGCACCGACTGCCACTCACTAGCCCGTGTGTTGCAGCATGAGACAAGAAGCAAAGCGACGCTCCCGAGTGATGAAGGATCAGCCTCAGCCCGCGGGGGAAGTCGCATCCTACTGGGTGAACTACGTCATCAGGCACAAGGGAGCGCCTCACCTGCGGTCGCCCGTGGTCGCCATGGCGTGGTGAGTCGAATGCTCAGCATTACTGAGACACGTACAGGAGGCATCAGCGTATCCAATACTTTCGTTTTCAGTAGGATTTCATATATCATCCATAAATTTTCATTTGTTTTATTTCAAAAAAAAAGGTTAAGGTAACAATCTAATCTTAACCCTCAGGTACCAGGTTTATAACGTCGATGTGTGGATGACCGCGGCGGCAGTGGCGATCGGGATCACGTACCTCCTCGTGAAGCTCCTCGCCGTAGGATGCGCGAGACTCTGCTCCTCAAAGGGCAAGCGAAAGCGCGACTAGATGCGAGGAGCTTGAGTGTGTGTTTCTTGTGTGTGGCTGTTTCTCAGCCTTACTGTGTCTGCATTCAGTACATGTATATGTTGGAACATCATTAAATGAACATGTAAAAAAACAATAAATCAAAGCTGTTGTGCTTGTGTATCACAAACCTACCTATTTTTAAGCACTAATTGGCAGATCTAATATAACGCGCAGAAAGTTTTGGTTAGACATCATAGAACCTCTACATTTATTTAGAGCACCGTTAGTCCTTTATTTGACTGAAATGCAATATTTGGGGATTTATATATATACATGAATAGAAAAACATTCTATCGTGTTGATACTATGGTAGAAAAACCCACAATGCACAAACTAGATTTATTGAGGAAAGTGAGACAACAGATTCGGAATTGTCCTCGATCCCATCTTTGGGTCTGAGGAAGGAGTTCAGTTCAGTTAGATTTGCGAAGTCATGCTTCGCCCGGGCCTTTTCTCTGGAGTGGCCCGGCCTGTGTTAACTATTTCTAGTTAACTCAGACCTTTTCTTTGAACTGCATGCTTATCGCGGTGGCTGGATTGCAAGCAAGCGATCCAGCTGCCACGGAGAAAGCATGTTGCACACCCTTTTTACCAGCCCGGCGGCTGTGGTGGGTGGTCCCTGCCTTAGAAATTGTGTGTACACAATTCTGCAAGTAATGTAACAGGGTGGCGTTAAGCTCGCCGCAGTGTTTACATAACCTCCCAGTCTCATTGTCAATAATTTACCAAGCGCATTGGTAACCTAGTCTTAGTCTGAATAGTATGACTTCGGTACTTTTTATTTGGAGGAAGGGCCAGTGGCTCATAGCCTGAAGCATCTGAGTACCACTTGGCAGCAAGCGATTTTGTGATGTTTTCTCTATGTGCTCCCCGGAGGACCGCACACGCTGCAGCTTTGGTACCTTGGCTCAGTCCCCTTCGGCTGGGTTTAACGATCATGGAGGATGGGGGCATACCCCTGCCCTTTTCGGCTAGTTTATCAGCAAGCTCGTTCCCTTGTATGCCTATATGGCTTGGAATATTGTTTCTCATGGTGCATTCGATCTTGACTCGATCATTTTTACAAGCGTATCAAAACATTTCAGGAATTATGCACACTGTGTTGAAGGCTAATGATAAAAAGTCTTGATATGGAGTTTGTGAAACCTGCAAAACTGAAATGAATTGTGTCAAGATAAACTATTTTGGTGTCATGGATAGGAGCAGACCTTGAGGAAGTTGTTGATGACTTTGTCCAGGAGCACCTAGTAAATATCCTGGAGGCTTAGTGCACCTAGTATCCTGGCTTTCCAGTTGTATTGTTTCTTTTCTTTAATGTTGTGCTGGAAGCAATGAGAGGCGATAGATGCATATCAATATAGTAGGGGGACAATACATAGAATGATCTTAGTACTTTGTGTCCTGCTCCTATGTGTTCCCTGTCATGATTTTTCATGACTGACAGTCTTTCCTTGTTCTGTCAAGGTATTGGATCTCCTCTGTGTGTCAGATCACCCCCTGTCCATACACCAAGGTATAGATAGTCCTTCACCCATTCCAGATCCATACCCTGTATAGTGAGTTTTTTG
The DNA here is from genome assembly GCF_003789085.1 of Penaeus vannamei. NCBI lineage: Eukaryota > Metazoa > Arthropoda > Malacostraca > Decapoda > Penaeidae > Penaeus > Penaeus vannamei. Next base: position 417,608 of record NW_020869444.1, read on the forward strand.
TTTCTGACATTGGTTCTCAGTGCCATTGCTTTGGATTTTGCTGCTGATATTTTAGACCCGTCCTACAACACTCTTCGGACACCAGGTTCAGATAATGCTGAGCTCTAGTAAGGCAGTGATTGCCAGAGGCTATGATTGCCAAGTCATCTGCATAAGAGGGTATTAACCGGGCTGGACTAAGAACCCCTCCCTGAGGAGTTCCATTTTCAAGTGGCATGTGCTTGAGAGGTGGCCTTGAAATCTGACATTTGCTGATCTATTTTTAAAATAGTCAGCTATCCAGGCAAGAGTCTGCCTTGACTCCTTGTGGATTAGGGTCTCGAATGGCAAGCGGACTTGCCAGTTCAAAAGCCTTCTCCAGGTCTAGGAAGACAGCCACGGCAGGCGAGGTGCAGATTGTGTTTAAGAGTGTGGAAATGCTATGAGCAGTGCTCTTACCCCTTGTGAACCGGTGCAGGTGTTCATGGGGGGGACCCATTTTCCATCGGAGCATGTTGAGTACCATCTCAGCTGTTTTACCCAGGCAGCAGAGAAGAGAGATGGGACGGTACTGCCAGGCTCCTTTGGTTTTTGGATGGGAACTATTGTGGCTTTTCCAGCAGGGCACCGTGGCTGTTTGCCAGGATTTGTTGATAACCTGCAAGAATGCAAGTTCTCTGCAAGGCTAGATGCGAAATGATGGGGTGAGAGATCCCATCAGATCCCGTGCTGACCCAAGACTGGATTCGTATGATTTTCTTAGTTCCTAAGAGAGAACAAGGCATCCGTTTCATCAGCTTCGAGTGCCTTGTCTCTTATGAGAGCAAGTCTTTCTGGATTTAAGTTTTGTTGTTTTTCTCTCATCATTGGAGACAGATTGTTGGTGCTGGTTCTGGCAGAGAAATCAAGCACCAATCTGTTAAGCTCTGATTGTGGGTCATGATGAGTGCATTTCGGGGCTTGGCGGCTTATCGCTTGCCTAACCCGTTTCCAGAACTCTGTAAGGCTGGTCTGGTGCCCAAAAGTTTGGCACCATTCCAGCCATTTTTCCTGCCTTACTCTGTTGGCAGTTTTCCTTGGCATCCACGATAGCTTCCCTCAACAGGGCCAGAATTGTCATCTTTGACGTCGGAAGTTTTTTCTACACATTAACCCTGTGGGTTGACCTCTTTTCATCATTATAGTACCAGGCGTCTTTGTGAGTTCTGGACCATGGGCGAATTTTGGGATGGTTTTGTGAGGCTGCCTGGTTTATGGCCTGGATTAGCTTGCCACTAGCACATCCAATTTTCATTATTGTTATTGGGTTCATGATGTTCTCTTTCAGGCGGCTCAAGCCTTCCTTGGAAGGCAAACCAGTTGGCCTTGATCTGTTTTCACATCTAGGAATGGAGCATTTTGTGGCAGTGCAAAGTGAGGACCCCCTCCCATTGTTTGGCAGTGAGCCTTGTTGGTTTTGGTGTTGAGAAGAGCGATCTCAGGGAATGTCCCAAGCACTTCTGCTATGTGAATGCCTGCCGCGTTCGGCCTTTTGCGGGGATTCAGCATGGCCATGTGTGCATTGAAGTCTCCCCCTATGATCACTCGGTCTTGTGCTGCAGTAGCACAGACCTGGTTTAGATCTAAGCTCTCACGCAGTGGTTTGCTATGAATATTATATATTTTTATAGGGTCCCCAGGTAGCTGAATCTCAACAGCAAGAGATTCAACACCATCTCCACAGTGCGGCGGGTTGGCTATTAGGGAGCAAGGGATAGCTTCTTTTACCAGGGTCATCAGGCCTCTAGCACCATCCAGGTTTGGAGTGGTGAAGGCATGATATCCTGAGAAGCACACGGATCCCATAGTTAGTGTCTCCTGGAGCATGACGACGTCAATGCTCCTTGCTCGCACAATTAACTGGAGAAAGGAGTTCTTGCTTTTATAGCTACAGATATTCCACTGCAGTATGCTTAGATTGTGTGCCATGATGGTTCCTCAGTGTCACTTGTTTCAACTTCAGATGCCCCAGTGCTGGTGGCATCAGATAAATACAGATTCTCGTTGATTGAGGATTGTACAACTTCCTCTAAGTCAGACACTCCGGTTAAGGCTCTACTGAGGGGTGTAGGGCCTAGGTTGGAAGTGTCACCTCGGGTCAGAGGACGAGACTTTGGCTGTACAGACTCGGCCTGCTGCACAGTTTCAGCCTGTCCTGACAGACTAGCTGGGGTTTCATGTAATGTTTCTCTTGAAGCTAGCCTGCCATCCAAGGATTTAGGGAGGGGAGCGCTGCTCGTTATCGGTTTGGAGGCTTCTAGCTTCCTTCCCTTCAGAGCTGCCACAGTTTGGGTCATAGCCGTCATTGCGACCTGCACTGCTTTCTCCGCCTCCTCACTGGTCCTCCCCAAGGCTGTTGCTACTGCAGAAACTACAGCACTCAACAGGAGAGTCATATCTTTCTCGTCAAAGAAAAGATTATCATCTACTGGGGGGACCATTACTGTGGACTTTGAACCTTTTTCCCTTTGGTTCTTTTTTGTGGTTTTGCCACTAGCAAGCTTGGGGAACTCCTCTCTGTTAGAGGTATCCAATTTTTGCTGTGGGGGCGACTCCTTCCTCTTAGGAGGTCGAGGAGTCTTTTCTTTTTGGTTTTGGTTTTTGTTTTTGCCCTAGACGTAGGTGCCTGGGGGCGCAGGGACAAAGTCAGGACGCTTTTTGGCTAGCTCCTGCTGTTTAATCATTGCCTGTTTCCTGACAGAGCAAGCCAGGCTTCAGGCATGATGCTTTTTGGCACAGTTTGGACACTTGGCTGTTGTGTCCTTCTGGCCATCTTTGTGTGCCTTTATACACACTTCGGTTTCATGTGCCTCGCTGCATACACCACATTTGGCTTTGGCCTTGCAGTTGGCCTGGTGATGCCCAAATTTCTGGCACGTGAAACACCTCAAGGGCTCTGGCACATATGCCCTGAGCTTGTATGAGCCCCAGTTACCCAGATCAAGGGTGGTGATTGGGGCTCCCTTGAGGATAACCAGGACTTGCCTGGTTGGAGACTTCCCTTTTGGCCATGCGGGAAGCCTCCACCACTTGTGGGAGAGACGTGATCACCTCCACGTCGAACCCTAGTGGAAAGCCAAGTAGCACCATCTTGGACTTTTTCTCTTGGTTGGTCAGTGGTGAAATACACACCTTTCTCCCGTCTTTTAGCACCTTGATTTCCTGCAGGATATTCATGTTGGCTGTGTCTTTGGGGGCCATGATCATGCCCTCATCTCTAGAGATTCGGATTGATAGTCTTACATTTCTTTCCTTCTCCAATGCCCTTACCAACTGGTATGCATTGTCGAAGTCTTCAGGTTTTTTTGGTACCTTAAACCGCGTTAGTCGACTTGGGGTGTGCTCTGCCTCTTCTTCAGAGTCAGTTTCCACCCTTCGTCGCTTCACGCCTCCCCTTTGCAGGGGTTTAAGGCCTTTGGAAGTGGGGGCAGCTGATTTGGCTGGTTCAGCTGTAGCCCCTTCTTGACTAAGGGAGTTCTGAGGGGAGTTCAGGTTTCCCTCAGTCTGGTGTGCATGGACAGACTTTGTGTTTGGTGTTTCTGTCTTGTCCTTGCTCGGTTCAGCAGGCCGGACACGTTTGGCCTGCTTTTGGTTTTTCTTTCGCCCCCCTGCAACCTTGAAAGGCTCCAGGGTGACTGCCATGGTCTGATTCATTTTGTGGTCATTTAGAGAGTTGGAAACAGATTGGTCCCCTTTCGGGGATTATCTTTATACCTACTCTCAGGGTGAGGTCTTAAGAAGGGCCTCAAAAGAAGCTCTGATCCCTACACTCGACCCTTCAGCACCACAGGACAGATCCCCTGGGTGGGCTGAACTCGGAGTTTTGGTGTGGTAAACGATCTGCACCCCAATCCTGCTACAAGGGGGTGTGATCACGTCACCGCAGCCCAGGCGAATGTTGGAAATCAACGTTTCCCGCAGGCCCAGGCTGCACCAGGAAGTCAGAAGGAGAGAGCAAAAGTTAGGCACCGAAAAGTCGCCCTTGGTGCGTGGCCACAAACTATGTCCAGGACCAGAGGGTCCAAACCTGGTTTGTAACCTCGCTCTCCAAGGGAGCGGTAGTGAGGCACTTGCTACAAGAGAAGGCCTGGCCAATTGTCGCGGCGAACCACGAGAAATTGGCGGAGCTCTCTGTGTAGTTTGTTGTCAAAGAGTATCAAAATCAAGCTCAAGTCTAGTGGCTTTTGCTCTGGAGGATCACGCCAAGTGGGTGACAATAATGCCTCGCCAATTGGGTGATCTCTCTCTGCACACCACAGGGGAGAGGGCCTGTGGAAGGAGGGAGAGGAAGCGGTATAAGAGGGAAGGGAGGAGAAGCACTCAGGAAACACGAGGCAGGTGAGGACAGGAGAACGGAAGCAAAGGGAGGTCAGGTCAGGTGGAGAGAGGAAACGCAGCACCACGGGAGACACGGGGCAAGTGAGGACAGGAGACACGAAGCGAAGGGGGGTCAGGTCAGGTCGAAGGATCAGGCGGTCCATGTGAGGGGTGACCGGCATAAGGAAGGAGATGAAGGATGTGGGAAACGAGGAGGCTGTCGGCAGGAGAAAAACCGCTGCTCAAGTTGAAATTGGGCAGTAGCTTAATCAGAGAAGATTCCACTAGTCTGCGGGCATGGACATCAGCGGAAGGGAAGAGAATGCGTGCTGCTTTCCAGTCCATCTGATGGCCAGTGTCCCACTGATGGCAGAAGAGGGCGTTGTTGCTGTCCCCTGGATACAGCGTACTTATGCTGAGACAGACGCTTAGTAAGACTGACGCCTGTTTCACCAAAATACTGCTTATCACAGGAGGCACACGGTGCAGCATAGGTGCCCACCTTCGAGGTAGAGGGAGAGCAGGTGTGAACCAAGTTACGACGGAGAGTATTCACCTGGAGAAAGGAGAGTCTGCAGTTGAGAGACTGCAGGGACCGACGGAGGGAGTAGATCTCCTCAGTGTAAGGCAGGCTTAGGACAGGCAGGTGAGGAGACTCCTGCTTCCCTTTCTTTCCTCCCTTCCTTCCTTCATTCATTCATTACTTCCTTCCTCCCTTTCACCCTCCCTTCCTTCTTTCTTTCTTTTCTTCTTCCCTTCATTCTTTATTTCTTAATTTCTTTCTGGTCAGGGGGCATAGGTGGAGGCGCCACCTAACAGGTCCTGGGCCTTCTGCAGGTAGGAGGCTCGGTCGAGGACCACCATTGAGTTGCCTTTGTCAGAAGGCAAAATTGTGACATTCTCCCTGCGCAGGCTGTGAAGGGCCTCACGGTAACGCCTGGGGATGGAAGGGTTTGGGTGAAGGAGGGACTCGAGGGCCGGAAAGAAGGCCCCACGAAGGAGGGAGACATCAGGCAAGGAGTTCCTATGAGCGTAGATGAACCAGTCAAAGGAAGAAATGATGTCAATAGAGGTAAGGGGAAGAGGAAAGCAAACGAAAGACCGAAGCCAAGGAGTTGTTGTCGGTGAGGGGTCAAGGACAGAGAGGAAAGGTTGGTAACCGCGTCGGTGAGGGAGAAGCGGGACCAGGGACTACGGGAGGTGAGGTTAGATAGTTTCTGGGAGAGGGAGCGGACATGGGTAGTGGAGAGGAACCGGGAAGAATCGTGGGCCACGTCGAAGAGCTGGAAGACATGGCCGAGGATTCGTTCCTTCAGTAGGTCAGAACGAACTCGCGAGCTATAGTAGGAATGTTCGACACCCCTCTTACCAGCGCGGATCCATTCAAGGAGGAGGGAACGAGCATAATCAGGAAAAGGAGATCCTTTATCCGAGTGCTTCAAGAGATTGCCGATCGAGGAAGGGAGCACCTGCTCCTCGAGGCAGTCTCGGAGGAAACGAAGTTGATTCTTCCGTCGGGCCGTGGCGATGAGGGAATCCTCAAAAGCACGAAAGGCAGGAACCAAGTCGGGGAAGGAGGCAAATAGGAACGAGAGATTTCGTTTAACCGTGGGGTCCATGATGAATAGAAAAACACTACCGTGTTGATATTATGGTAGAAAAACCCACAATGGACAAACTAGATTTACTGAGGAAAGTGAGACAACAGTTTCGGAATCGTCCTCGATTCCATCTTCGGGTCTGAGGAGGAAAGGATAAGGATAAGTCATATGCGAAGCCTAGCCTTGCCCGGGCTATAGGGGAGCCCGGCCTATGCCGACTAATGTCGACTCGATCACCGTGTGTCAACAAGTGCTGACACTACAGAGCTTAGTCCTTACCCACCGTAGTGCCCAGCCACAGCAGTAACCTCTGAGCGACAATTGCAACTTCTCGCGCCTGGATGGGGCGCGAACCGCCGACCCCTCGGATGAGAGGCCAACACTTTACCACTGTACTAACCTGGAGGCTGGGAGGGAAGGGAGAGAAAGCGGTATAAGAGGGAAGGGAGGAGAAGCACACGGGAAACTCAGGGCAGGTGAGGACAGGAGAACTTAAGCGAAGGGAGGTCAGGTCCGGTGGAGAGAGGAAACGCGGTGTCCCGCCGGCGTCCATGCTGAGCCTGGATGTCGACACCCTGTTCACCAAGGTCCCGCTTGATGACGTCCTCGATTTCCTTCAGAGGAAGCTCCCTGTCGAGGATCCTCGTCTTCCTCTTCCCACCGAAATCTTCCTCCAGCTGATTCGTCTGTGTGTGGAGTCGAATTCCTTCTCTTTTGAGGGTCGTTTCTACTCACAGACGTTCGGTGTTGCCATGGGCTCTCCTCTCTCCCCTGTTCTGGCTAACCTGTACATGGAGTTCTTCGAGTCGGAGCTCCTCCCTTCCATCTCCCCTCGTTCTTCCATGTGGCTGAGATATGTCGACGACGTCTTCGCTCTCTGGCCTCATGACCCTGCCCTGTTTCCTGATTTCCTGGCGCAGCTGAATTCTCTCTCCTTCCATCCGTTTCAAGGTGGAATGGGGGGTTGACGACAAGCTCCCTTTCTTGGACACTCTTGTCCATCGCTCTGATGATCATTTTTCCTTTTCTATATACAGGAAACCTATGCACAGTGGTATGTACATACACTTCTTCTCGTACCATCCATTGCATGTGAAGAGAGGGGTTGCCAACTCGCTGTTTCTTCGTGCCCTCCGCATCTGTGACCCCAGTATCTGGATGGAGAGATCGACTTCCTTCGTCGTTCGTTCTCCAAACTGGGCTACCCTCGCCATGTCCTTGACGTCGCGTTATCCAGGGCGCGGCGTACCTTCTACAATGACTCCCCTCCCAATGAATCTCCTCACCTCAAAATGAACTAAATGGTTTCCAACATTTTTTTTTCTTCCTTTTTACATAGATATAAGTGAAAAATTGTTTTTCTTTCCTTTTTTGCGAGAAGCTAAATTGATATCTTTCTCAAAACAAACTAAAGGGATTTCTTCCATCAAACTTTTTTCTGTCTATGAAGCTGAGCGGATTCTTCATCGCAATCGCTTCCGCCAGGAGGCGAGGCCGCAGGGCAGCTTCGCCTCCCGCTCATCAGTTGCAACGCCTCTTGCCCTTCTTGCTCTGTTCCTTCTTGTGCTTGGCGGCCTGCTTTTTTACTTTACTCGCCTGCTGGTGCTTGGCGGGCTGCTTCCTCTACTTGATTGCCTGTTTGTGCTTGCCAATCTGCTGGTGCTTGCCGACCTGCTGGTACTTGTCGACCTGCTGGGGTTTGCCAACCTGCTGGTGCTTGCCGACCTGCTGGGGTTTGCCAACCTGCTGGTGCTTGCCAACCTGCTGGTGCTTGCCGACCTGCTGATGCTTGCCAACCTGCTGGTGCTTGCCGACCTGCTGGGGTTTGCAAGCACGCATACAGACACAGAGACATACAAACACAGACACACATACACACAGAGACAACCTGGGGTTTGCCAGTCTGCTGGGGCTGAGCGATGGGCATCTGCATGCCGGGCACGTATTTCTTGAGCTTGAGTCCCAGCCGCTCCCTCTCGTGCTTGAACTCCTCCGCAAGCAGGCCCTGCACCAGCTCCCACAAGCCCGACTTCCCGGACTGGCTGGTGTTTGTGCTTATAGCGGTCTTGGCCAGCTGCTACGGCCTTCATGTTGCCAGGCCCTGCGACCACCAGCTCTCCAATTAGCAGTTCGCCCGTTTTTGCAACGAACGCCTTCATTATCTGCTCCAACACCAACTTGAGATGCTGAGCGCGGTTCTCATTGGCCTTCTGCTGCCGCTTCTGCGCCTGCTCGCTGTGATCATCCTTTTTGGCGTGCACCTTGAGCTCCTACTCGAGAAGGACCACGTAGGAGGCGGGAGTGCCCAGGGCGATCACGTGCTGGTTCCCGTCCACGACCACATAGCCGTTCTTGGTCGGTTGGGCTTCTTCTCCATCTTCTCGGCCTTGAAGACTCGCTTCTCTTGCTTCCTCTTATCCTCCTTCATCTTGTCCTCCTTGGACTGCCTGGGCTCGGCCACGAATGCGATCAGCTCCTCGCCAGCGAGGTTGAAAGTGTCGAACCATTCGATGGACTCGGGTTCCGAGGTCCACCGTGGCAAGGCGCGCGCCACGGCGTTCTTGCACATGGACTTGGGGAGGCGTCGCTGGATCTTCATCCTGGTTACGGAGATTTCTCGGAAACCTTATCTTTTAGGAACTCGAAGGGGGGGGTGGGGGGTGGCTTAGCTTCGGTCAAGAGGTTATCGCCTTCTGGTGGGAGTGGTGTGTCTGTGTAAGGTCTATATACTTATATAGACCTTGTGTCTTGGTGTTTGTGTGTGTCTAGGTGTTTGTGTGTGTCTGTGGGCGTGGGCGTGTGAGCGTGTGTTTGTGTGTGAGCATGTGCCCCTGTGTTTTTGTATGTGCGTGTTTGTGTTTGATGTGTCTCTGTGTCTGCCCGAGGGTGTTTGTGTCTGTTTTGTGTGTTTGCGCGTGTCTCTGTTTGTG
>NW_020869444.1:433973-439474 GCF_003789085.1 Penaeus vannamei
CTCTGCTTATTCGCACGATGTAAATTTATTTAAAAAATTATTAAACAATATACAACTCATACTGTCACTCTACAGACGAGATGCGGCGTGGAGGAACTAATGAAATCTTTTATTCTCCGCTGGATACAGCATTTTTAATATGTGCTTGGCAAAGTACCCGGCGAAGTGAAATCGCATCTAACTTTTCTATAATCATTTTGGGGGGGTTTGTCGCATCTACATGAATATCTATTATAAAATTGTCAGCCGGGCATGCGACCGGCATATCCTCCACGAATTGTCAGTACCTACCGTGAAAAATGTTTGAATAACACTATTTATTCACTATGATAAAAGATACACTATTTTTTCAATTGTCTTTAAAACACCTATAAGTATAAAACAAACATTGAAACAAATATCTTTAACTTACCAGATGTCACACCACACACAAAATTTGCTTGGTCCTTACACGTCAAGAGCTTACTGGAAAGTGTTCAAGTAATGAACATTGTATTCTTCCGACATGGGAGGCAATTAAGGTAAAGAGGCAGTAACGTTGTTACATTGTTAACAGTGAATCTACGTTATGATAACGAAATTATAAATCATAAAATATATACATTACAAAGAACAATACTTGAAATGTATAAGCATAAAAGGAAGAGAGGAAATGTTAGTAGAAATAGGATTAAATAATGGATTAAAATATTAGTAATTGGTAATGCTTCCACGTTGGTTGAAAGTAGTGTAGAGAAAACGCTGGTATAGAAAATGGAAAGACAGAAAACTAGACACGTATTGAAAACGAGTTTATAAAAAAATGCAGACATAAAAAAACAACTGCCGCAGAAGGTCGATTTCAATTTAGTCTCTGCGCGGCACACAGAGCCGACGTTTTTTTCCATTTAACGGTAAATATAAGGCCTGTGCATCTTAAGATTACTTCTATCCTACTCTATATCTTCCTCTCTATTAGATGGCTGTGCCCATTTTCCTCTATCTGCACGCGTGGTGGTCTTCAACCTCTACCCAAAAGAACAGTACTCTTCTGAGGCACTGGATAAATTTTAGGGTATAAGTTACTTGTAGTGATGGACACCACCATCTTATAGAGCAGAATAAATAGCATAGGGTAGAATAGTTTAAGCTGCAGCAGCCTCATAGGCACCACTAAATGACAAAGTCCTGTTGCTTGTTTACCTTGCCAGGAATAACACAACACTGACCGCTTAACTTATTACTGTGATATCAGAAATAGTTCATGTGTTACTACATGCTTGTCAAAATGATATTTGGCTAATTAAGTGTCTGCTATTACACATTTATATTTTTTAAAGTCTTTTATTAATATAATTATACTTCATTTACGTGTTTTAAGATTTATCTATACATCTATGTAGAATTATCTGTGCATTATGCGTTTCACACTCATTCGTCAGCCACAAGGTTTGACAGCTCACCGGCCATTCAGCGATAAAACACCAGTGAGAAATGTTGCGTTTCCAGTATTGTGTTGCCCGAAAAGCACACCTAGGCACGGCAATTTGAATGGTTAGATTAGGTTGGTTTATTGGTCAACACATTTTTTTTAGGGGGTTGGAGGTTGGAACCTGTGAATTCCAGTAGGTTTTGCTAAAAGGCGAGTTGGTGGGTTCCTGTAGAGTTTTTGAATTTTGGTGTCAATTCATAGAATTTCAAAGATGGGGGATAATTCCGTACAGTTTCGTTAGCCGATTTTGAGCATTTTTTGTGCTAGTTTTACACATTTTTGTTCACTATTATTTAAGCCTGTTTTAACCCATAATTTCCCTGATATACTTCATGCCCTCCCCTGCTTTAGGGACTATCAAATCAAGATCATTGATGGAGAAATGGTACGCAATCTACTCAACAATTCATTTGCTGAAGTAACAGTGCCAAGAATTGATGAAATCATTGGATTTCCTGCAGAAAAAAACTTTTTTCAACTTAATCTCTGAGAGACTAATTACCATTTTTAGGAATACATTTGCATAACCAACTGCGATGATTTTGGTATTGATGGATTCTTCGTGCTCTCTACTTCCCAAATATATAAAAATGACTCCCTGGAACCCCACCCCCAATACCCACAATCTTGGTCCCAATAACTAAGGAGGCTGTGAATGGTACCAGGGAAATTATAGGGCAACACACAAATAATGTACAAAGAATTGGTCAATATATAGTCCAATGCAGATTATTTCTTGTACCATTGGCTGCAAGGTTTTGTCCTCTGCAAGAATATCAGCATCAGTTTGCCCTAGATTTGTGTTCATACCATAAAGATTAACTTACAATAGAAATCTGGTAATTCTTTTGAAAACAAATGTGTATATTTTTTGCTGAAAAATACTATTTTCTTAGAGAAATATATGTATGCTGTAGATACATTGGGTTTTTGAATTGTGCTCTTATCAGAGACTTTCCCTACTCCTACCAGCAATGTTGTTCCCATGAGGAATTGGGGTAGGGGGGAATTTCTCTCATTGTAGCCATTTTGAAGAGCAAAAGAAAGTGGAAAATGAAAATCCTGAGCCAATAATCACATTTTTAAGAAAAATAAAGTTGGTAATTGTAACCCTCAAGACAAAAAAATTGGTGTTTTCTGCTGGAAATCCAATGATTTCATTGGTTCTTGGTGTTTTTCTTCTGTGAGTGAATTGTTAAGGATATTGGATACCATTTCTCCTTTGACAATCTTGGCGGGAATGAAGTATAGTAGGGAAATTGTGTGGTAAAACAAGCTTAAGTGAGAAGAATTGAGAAAAAAACTGCAGAAAGTCAGCACAAAAAAAAAAAGAAAAAAAGGCCAATCATGCCCAAATTAAGGGGGGGGGGGAGAGAGAATCCAACCTACCTTCCAGTAAAATGCATGGGAATTCAAACATTCCAAATACCCCCAAAACATACTGACCAGTAAACCAACCTAATCTAACAATTTAAGTTTCGGTGACTAGGCGTGCCTGACTGCCCGAAGGAAGAGTTGATGGGGGGCTCCACCCTTCAATACCCCCCAGGTAACATTATCTTCCCCTCAGTACGTACATCAAGATATAGCTGAGTTTACACTGTTAAAATAAACCAAATACCTTTATATCTGGAAACATCAAATTTTTGTTTGCCTTTTTCTATGGTCTGGACCCCCCCCCCCCTCCTGATGGGCCCAGATGTCAAACTGGGATGGTTACTTGTCTTTCTTCCTTGATGCCACCATATAGTCTTATACAGTGGCATCAAGGAAGCAACATTTCTCACCGGCCTTCTGTCACAGAATAGCCAGTGAGCTGTCAAACCTTGCAGGTGGTGACTGAAAGTCAGAAACGCACAGTGGGTAGATCATTCTAAAGAACTGTATAGATAAATCTTAAAACACATAAATGGAGTATAATAACAGGAATGAAAAAATGTGTAATAGTAGACATTGATAATTAGCAATTAACAAGGACGTAGTAGTACATGAACTACTTGTGATATCGCAGTAATGAGTTGTCTGGTCAGTGTTTTGTTTTTTCTGGGAAGGTAAACAAGATGAGTGACTTGGACTCTTAGCGATAATATGCAGGTGATATTTTCATCATTTTTTGTTGAATATTAGACTGCTGCAGCTTAAACCATGTTGTTTCTGACAATTTCCAACTCTATCCTGTAACGCTCTGAAAACTTTGACATCTGACACATTTTATCGTAATCTTTAAGTCTCCTTTGCCCTTTCCGACACAATACTTTACCATAGTGCTATATGACCTTGGATGTGTACCATATTTATTTTCAAACATTAAACATTAAACATTACACTATGTAAGATAGCAGTATCCATTTCCCTATATATATGCACATCTCTATAAATTTTAACCCATACCAAATGTGGAAAATAGAAAATACCAAGACAGGATTCAGTCACAGAAGATTCGATACTCCATAGCGGGAACAAAGGAACTATATTGTAAAAGAACAACTGATCGTGAAGATTGCCTTGTGCACCAAATACCTTTAGAATCTGGGGGTTCTGCCCCCAAACCCTATTCAGATTGCTGTATTTCCCTACCAGGGGCTCTGCCCCCAGACGCCCTCCCAATCAATGTATTTTCCTATCAGGGACTCCACCCCTGGACTCCCTCTCAATCACTATATTTCACTATCAGGAGCTCTACCCCCTGTACCCCCGTAGTCTCAATACAACAATTTCAAAACTTTACACCTTTAGTTGCCTACCATTTTTACCTTAAATGGATAGAGGATAAAGTTTAGCTGCTCTTATGTGGAATTGGGGGAAACCTTTGTTTGGCTCCAGGAAATGCATTAGGAACAATCAATCAATTCTGCTCTTACTTCCAAACTTTGCACAATGAACAGGTTCACGTAACACACTGTGACTTGTGGAAATGTCAACAATTTTCAAAGAATTTCCTCTTTATTGGCCTAAAAAGGACCATAACCAAGATCACATTCATTCATAATATAGTCTACCCAGATTTATCTGTTTCCATACACCAGAGAACGCAAAGCCTAAAACTTCCCATGTTCTGCCCTATAGCATACGCTGCTTGTCCCAAGCCAGCGTACCATACATTGGTGACAATATGCTTGGTGCTCTGGCTAAGGCCATTAACTTCTCATCGTATATACAGGTTGCAGGTTCTTTAGTTTTTGGCCAACCAGCTTAAAAGAATAAGAATAATAATAAAAAAAAAGATTATAGTAAAATAAATAAATAGATAAATAAAAAGACAAAAAAAAATCAAATATCTTTTAACTAATGTTTTTTAAATATGATTTGTAAAATTAAATAATTTGTGTAAAGCTGGATGACTTGGATTACTCGGCAGGTGCATATTTTCTGTCTGTTGGACTTTAATTCTAGTATGTTATCTTTAGCTTAATGCATGGTTGAGCATGCTCTAAGTTATGTATCTATGCTAAACATTTGTGCTCTTGTTGGCCCTAGTTGCAATTGTTGAGAAATAGCCCCTCAAAAATAGGATTAAAGCCTCTTTTTAGCTGCATTACTTAATAAATTGGGTTGATCTTTATGGTATGGATACACTGACAGAAATTGATGATGTTTAGCACAGAGCTGAGTAAAGATAATATCATGATCAAGTGGTGTCCAATTAATGAACATTTGAGGATTTTTCTTAACAAGTTACTCTGTTATGCAAAGCATTTACTTTTTCAATATTTTTACATACCATTACAGGCAGCAGACCAGCTTGCAGTGCGACAGAAGAGAAGAATATATGACATTACAAATGTGCTCGAGGGAATTGGACTGATTGAAAAGAAAAGCAAAAACTCAATAGTATGGAAAGGGGGAGGGCCAGGATCCAACACTCAGGAGTTCACAGATCGAGCGACAATGCTGAAAGGAGAAATCTCAGAGTTAGATCAACATGAAAAGATGCTTGATCAGCATAGACAGGTTAGTTTATTATTATTATTATTATTATTATTATGATGATGATTATTATGCTTGTATAGTTCTAAAATATATATATATA
>NW_020869444.1:447074-454574 GCF_003789085.1 Penaeus vannamei
CATTTTGGGTGATTTATTCTGTGGTCTTTAACCCACTAACAACGGGTGTCCCACATATGAGACACCCAAAAAAATAAACGTTGCCGGGCATCCCGCCAGTGTGACGCTGCATCGGGGCTTGTGCTCCGACACTGCAGCGGGCCACAGCCAACCAGCGGACAGAGTCCGGGGCAGCTCCGGCTGCCAATTTTGTTTTTGGAAAAAAAAATTAAAATTTATATCTCACTTATCCACTCACCAAACTTTTTAAAAAATAACACCACATATACTCTATAGCAATACTTATACTAGACATGATTCGATTTTGAAATTTCCTCTTGGTTTAGTGTAAAAAAATAATAATAATAATAAAAATAATAATGTTCGTTGTTATGAATATAAAATATGATATATGGAATTTTATCACCTGAAATGAAAAATCAATTGTCTCTAAAATCGCAAATTTATTCAGCTTTCAAATGATGCAAACCCCATTAGAATCGCCCATGTAGTTATGGAGAATTTTTTTAAAATGTTGACAAAGGTGTAGTTTTGAGATATCAGGCTTCGAAGTTCAAGATACTTTTTCCTCAATTTGTGTGTGTGTGTGTGTGTGTGTGTGTGCGTGTGCGTGTGCGTGTGTGTGTGCGTGTGTGTGTGCGTGTGTGTGTGCATGTGTGTGCTTTTTTAGAATTCTTATCTCCGCATCAATCTTGCTGCATTCTATGGCATTCAAATGGTATTCTGAAGTATAGCTGGTACCTAGTTCCCACTTTTGCAAGGTACTAATGGCAATTACTGCACATGATTGTAGAAGTTGCTGTCCTGGCTGCCATCTGGCAGTCCGGTTCCATTCCTCCTGACCTGTTGAGGGGTGTGGTCATCCCTCTCTGGAAGGGGAAGGGGGACCATTGGGACTGCAGCAATCACCGAGGCATCACACTGCTCAGTGTACCAGGCAAGGTTCTTGCCCACATCCTTCTGAGACGTATCAGAGACCATCTACTGAGGCACCAGAGACTGGAGCAATCCGGATTCACTCCTGGTAAGTCCACAATAGACCGTATCCTCGCGCTTCGAGTCATTGTAGAGCGCCGTCGTGAGTTCGGGCGTGGGCTGCTTGCAGCCTACATCGACCTCAAGAAGGCGTTCGATACGGTGCATCGGGAGTCACTTTGGGAGATCCTGAGGCTGAGAGGAATACCAACAAGGATTATTGGACTAATAGCAAGCCTGTATACTGGTACTGAAAGTGCTGTAAAGTGTGGTGGGGGCCTGTCGAGCTTCTTTCCTGTTAGTTCAGGAGTGAGGCAAGGCTGTGTCCTTGCACCAACTCTTTTCAACACTTGCATGGACTGGATACTGGGCAGAGCTACTGTTCAAAGTCATTGTGGGGCAACGCTGGGCAATATCAAGGTTACAGACCTTGACTTTGCTGATGACGTTGCCATTCTATCTGAGTCTTTGGAAACCCTAGTGGCGGCTCTCGATGCATTTAGCAATGAAGCGAAGCCCCTGGGTCTAGAGGTCTCCTGGACCAAGACCAAGGTCCAGGAATTTGGGGACTTGTTAGGAGAACCTGTTCAGTCGGTACGTGCTTGCGGCGAGGACATTGAAGTCACAGAGAGCTTTACATACCTTGGTAGTGTAGTTCATAACTCTGGGCTGTCAGACCATGAAGTCAGCAGACGGATTGGCCTGGCAGCAGGGGTCATGAACTCTCTCAACAAGAGTATTTGGAGATGTCGGTACCTGTGCAGAAGGACCAAGCTACGGGTTTTCAAGGCCCTGATAATGCCAGTTTTGCTATACGGTAGCGAAACCTGGACATTGTCCTGTGCCTTGGAGGCTCGTCTTGAAGCCTTTTGTAATAGGTCCTTGCGCCAGATCATGGGGTACTGTTGGCGGGACCATGTGTCCAACCAACGGTTGCACCGTGAGACTGGCACAAGCCCTGTTATCTGCACAATCCGTGATCGCCAACTCAGGCTATACGGCCACCTGGCTCGCTTTCCTCAGGATGATCCTGCCCATCAGGTCGTCTCTATTCGAGACAACCCTGGATGGAGGAGGCCTGTGGGACGACCGAGGAAGTCATGGCTTGGGCAGATCGACCAAACCTGCCGTGAAGAACTAGAGATGGGCCGAGTCCCTGCCTGGCGTCTAGCCATGAGGGATCCTCGTAGGTGGAAGCGAAGGGTGGATGCGGCTATGCGCCCCCGTCGGCGTCAGCCCCCATGATGATGATGATGATTGTAGAAGTACCGCGTATCATCGCAGGCTTCGCAGTGCCTCGTGAAGCATTTCATACAAATAAACAACTACTGCAGCTGTGATTGAGATATATTTCTCCTCATATTATGTTTATTAGTTACAGGAATAACATCTATCATTAGTAGTGTCCTATTAGTGTGTGATGAGGGCACATCAGGGTAGGTCTATGGGATGGTGTCGCGCCAAGGCATGGGACGCGCAGCCTCTTGCTCTGGCTCTCTCATGGTGACTGCCCACCTTGTCTCTTAGTCATGGCTGTCAGCTGTGCCATAAGCAGAATTACCAGCTAGCTACCAGAGAATACCAAAATAGATTGAAAAATTTAGTCATAACTCCTTTGTTTTTACATATTTAGTAGAAATATTACATCACGGGATTGCCAAAGCCTACTGGATTGTAGATTTTTTTTTTTCAAATTTTTGAGTATTTGTTAAAATATTCATCAGAAATTCATCATGACGGTCCCCTTAAAGGGCTTAAGTCTACTGGAGATGATTGTTGCTATCCCCAGGGAATAGTGATGACTAATGGTGTCAAACAAACAGTACCAAGTGATACCAGCTGCCTAGTCATGCTGCTGCTAACATGACATGTACATATGTATAACTATACATATGTATATATATGCATGTATATATATACATATTTACACATGTGTATATATATATGTATATCTAGATAGACAGATAGATAAATAGATAGATTTAGAGAGAGAGAGATTGATATAGGTATATGTATAAACATATATACATGTACATGTGTATATAGGTATACATATACATATATATTAACCCCTCTGCACTGATGATGGCTATGGCTGTCATGACATAACAGCCTATGACGTGTAAACACATGACTAAAAGTGGGTTAGTCAGTGTCTCATATGTGTGACACCCATCATAAGCAGGTTAATAATAATAAGTGATCATAATATTGATAATAATAATAATCATAATATCAATAATAATAATAATAATGAACATAATAGCAGTCAATATCATAATCATAAACATAATAATCAATATAATAATAATATCAATAGTAATAATAATAACAATTATTATCATCATCATTATTATCCTGTAAAATTCACACAGCCCTGATCCAGTGCATCACAATATTTTTTTTTTCTTTCCCTCTAGTATCACATGTATCTCATGCTCATTCCATCTCACTTTAATCCTCCTCTCTAAAACTACATTTTGCTGTCTACAAATATAACAATATTCAAAGCGTAAGTCTTAACCCTACGATCTGGGTTACATTACGGTCCCGACATGGAAAAATCAGGGTTAAGGACTGGGTGACGTGAACATGCCGTCAACAGGTAAAATGCCCACAGACCGGGTGATGCCAACGTGTCGTCATGAGCAAAGGCCAGGGTGAAGGAAAAGACTCATCATGAGTGCACAAACCTCTTGGAGTGTGATCTGACTCATTTGGCACTTAGAAGGGGGCTTCAGCATTATTCCCATTGATAAACAAATGTGGAATGTAAAGTGCGTAAGCAGTGATTGGAAGAGTGCTGGCTCCAGAGAGGATGCCATTTAAATGCACACTGTATTCCTGGCTGCTGTGACCACTAGCTCAGGTTGTATTACGGAAAATTGAAAATTATGAAAAAATAATATATATGACACAAATGTTACATATTTCTTTCTTGATCTGAGGTATTCAATTCATAGAAAGATGATATGAAGTCTGTGCAAGGAAAATAAGCTATTTCCATCTGGATAAAGCAAATCAAAAGACAAATATGGGCATTGGAAAACGTCAAAAAAGCTATTAAAGTTTATACAAGATAACTTTTCAAAAAGTCAAAGAGCATATTTCTAGAAACGATGGATCAACAGATAATGAATATATTCACCTAAAGTTTGACTACCTAAAGACACATTGCACAAGTTTTGTAATCCACACTTTTTTTTCCCTTTTTCATTAGCACTTTATCTCATGTATTTCTGAAGTGCAATAAGTAAGAAACAAACAAACCCAATTATGCAAATATTATTAGCAATCCTAGATACATTTTTAAGCTGTTTTGTGTATTTGGAAAAAGCTTTACATGGTGAAGATTTTATAAACTATTCAAATATATAGATGCATGCAAGCAAACAAAATAACTAAAGCACAATTCACATTTCTTATCCTTTTATAATCCAAATCCCTTAAAAATAAAAGAGAAATAACAGAATAGATGAATTAGAAATAAAAATATTTCAGGGTTTCCTTTACTGACAATTCATCTGGATAATGGATAAGACAACACTGTGCACAGGTCATGCAGTCCTGAATGCAAAACTTAATGACACAAAAGCCTTACAAACACTCCAGAGACTTGAAGAAAAAAAAATCTAAAACACTGGATTTGGATAAGTTATCCAACATAAATGCTTTTTGTAATGGAAGAATTGGAGGAAAAAAGAAAGAAAAAAACACTACCAAATGCCAGAGCTCATTTCTGTAAAAGAATAATGACAACAATGTAAAACATACTGGTAGTGGGCAAAGAGACCGGTACACTTGGTGGGGGATGCCCAGACAGGTTCTTGAAATTGTAAGGGATCTGCTGGTAACCTGGCTGTGGGGGAGGAGACGGTGTGCGTGATCTCTTCATGGAACCCTGTAAAAAGTTTGAAAGTTGGAATTTAGGTGATCTTTGTGAAAATTAGGTTCTCTCTAGTTCAAGACCTTAGAGTTTAAAGTTTAAGATGGCAAGGGTCTGAAAACCTTTGATACTATAAAATATGCACTACATACCCCATTCTGTCCAATGAGTTAGCAGATACTGATTAAAGAACATGTGATTCTAAGAAAGCATTCTATACAAAACAGCAATTTTATCTTATCTTAAGTGAAGTTGATCTTAAAAACTACATTAGGCATCAACTACAATGGAGTGGGAGCAAAGAAGGGCTTGTAGTTGCAAACTGATCAATTCACTAATTTTTAAATTATGAATCAGCTACTGAAGAACAAACTTCCTATAAGAAATCATGTTATTAATAGACATTATCTAAGTTACTTGTAAGAATAACAAAGAGAACAATACAAATATAACTAGCTAGCAAAACAAAAATTATTTTCTTTTATTTCAGTATCAGCAAATTATGTCACACCAATTATTAGCATTGATTTTTAAAGAATTAATCAAACATACACATGAAAAAACAATACAATAAAGAAACATTGTCGGTAAACTTTGCATTTTTTGCATTTCCTTGTTGTACTTGGGTTTTGTTTCACTGATGTCATATATATACTGTCACTGAACTTTTGTTTAATCAATTTTGTTTACACATAGAGGGCTTAACAAATTCTTAGACATCAACAAGTAAATTGGCAGAACTAAACTATTTTTACCCGTTTACCAAATCCTTTGCCTTTTTTCAGATTTTTTATTTACTTCTAATACTATCATCATTGACATTATTATTATCTTAATTATCATTATTATTGTCATTATTATCATTACTGACAATACCATTATCATAACCTTATTAACTCATTCACATGGCATACTAAGCTACATGCCATGGATCATGTACAGTCTCAGGAGAAAAATTAGAAGTGTGGGAACATGTTTTTTTTTTTATGATAGTAAAAAGAGCATTCAAGCCTATTTTTGAGCAGATGACTGCAGTTAGGGCCAAACAAGAAAAAAGCTGTAATAAATAGATTTTTATGACATTTTTACAAGGTGTCTTAGCCCAACTTAGGTGCCATTAAATTTTGGTAGTGATCCAGATCATGATCCAGATCTAGGAAGTTTTTAAATGATTGCATCACATTTACACCTCTTACCATGGCAATCCTCTTGTAACTATCATCATTATTAGTATTACGAAATAAGAACAAATTTTTGGCATTTGAATTATTATTACTATCCTATTGCCTTGGTGGAGGGTTGCACTCTAAGTGCTTCTAGTTACAGATGAATCAGGTTTTTCTTAACATCCCATATTTTGTATCTGAAGCCTAAAATTTAACCAAATGTTGCAAGGATGTCAAGAACACATGTTATTTGCTGACTGCCTTTTTGTTTATTGATTGTCTTTATAAATAGATGGCTCCAAAAGGAGTCAATTACTAGTCCTACCTACCTCACCTGTCTACCCTTTTCCTTGATTTTCAGGGAGATTTTCTTTGGCTTTTATGGTTTTCAATACTGTTAACATTATAATAGCCATAATGTCAACAATACTAACAATGTTGATATTAATGGCATTAGAAAAAAAATCAAAGAAAGAGGAAATCAGCTGAAGATATATAGGGTTCCTATTGATTCCTTAGTGGCTGAGCACTTGTGGCACCATCTATGTACAAATAAAATTCACAACAGAAAACAACAATAGACATTGTGATTAACCAACACCATTGGGTTCATTTCAAGTTAGGCTAATTATATAAAATAAAAAAATTCAAGCTTGACTTCAACTATTTAGTCTCATTCATATTTTCTCCCTCCCTAAATTCTATATTCAATTCTTTGGTATTTTGGGAATACT
Source organism: Penaeus vannamei (assembly GCF_003789085.1). NCBI lineage: Eukaryota > Metazoa > Arthropoda > Malacostraca > Decapoda > Penaeidae > Penaeus > Penaeus vannamei. The sequence continues at coordinate 453,836 of NW_020869444.1, forward strand.
GAATTCTGAATACAAAACCTTTACATGCTTTAACTTACAGGAGGAATGAGTGGTTGAGGTTGTGCCTGTGGTACTTTGTATGCGTGAAGCGGTAATGTGCTTCGGCCAGGCACAAGATTTGATTGGAACAACATCTGAGGATGGCCAGTCATCGGAATTCCATGGGGGTATGGGGGTACCATCATCTCGCTGAGTATGAGACGTAAAAGGACAAGGTGTTACATTTTTAAGTCACTTGTTAGCCCTTAGCCTCTAGATAATGTGGGATTCATATCATGACTGACTTGGTTGTACCTCCAGATGACAGATCATTTACGTCATGGCTGACCTGGGTGCTGATCTGGATGACAGTTCATTCACATCATATTAAAATGATGCTTGTATTACATTTTAAAGAACCTTAGTGCCCAAGCCACATAGTCTAGGGCATTGAAGGAGGAAGAATGTAATGCTATGATTGGCTACTGTCTTGTATAACAAGTGAATTTTAGCATAATAACCATTTGCCTGCTATGCGTGGAAGATGTCACAGACCAAAAAATAACACTCTCTTACTGATGATGTGAATGTGTAAGTAACCTTCACTCTATTTCCATCATTTGTCTCCTCACCTTAATTACTCACAATGTCTTTTGGCACTCTGCCAGTGTGACGGACTTGAAGTATGACACTCAAAAGGAAAATACTGAAGACATGATAGTAGCAACTTTGTATATCACTGCATACAATCTCTTATCCC
>NW_020869444.1:467074-489574 GCF_003789085.1 Penaeus vannamei
AAATAACTGGTGACATGAATGGGAACAATGAATTGCTACACAACGCCACGGCATCCTTTGTTACAAACTTTAATAGCTTGAAACAATTTTGTGATATCCTTGACTCGTGGTGCACTGTGTGTATCACACTATTCAACAAGATCCTCCCTGGTCCTGGGAATGACATCACAACCGGGGATTGCCGAAGACCGCCAAGTTTTGCATCTTTGTTTCTAAGGGCGTTGCTATAGGATTTCTGGGGATACCAGAGGGACTCTTCGAATTTTTTTTTGCATGAATAGGCTAAGCATACAATATTGAACAATATTCAAAGAAAAAACAATGCACGATAATTACTTCACATAAGCCCTTAAATGATTTGTAGCATGCCCTTGGCCCTACCTTAAAGGTGCTAGAATTTTCTGTATGGTACTCATTCTGGCAACTACTGCCAACTATCTAGCATTTCTGGAAGGTCAATTGCTATGTAAAGCTAATCCTGACAAGTAAACATGTCATGACTCGTCATGAAGGCTAAGTTTCCCATGACAGCTCTAGCTGTGTCCATCATTAAAGTGTTAACCAGGCCTGTGAACCATTTCTGCACAGAGTTCCATGGTGTATCCCTCACTGTAGGAGGTAGATTATGGCCAGCCAGCAGAGAAAAGCACTACTCAGCTGAAAAATTAAAATGAAACTTATTGTGAACTGCCATTATAGCATCAAGTGAAAAAAAAAAAAATGAAAAAAAGACATCAACTACCCAGAGAGATAGTGGAAAGTCTCCTCAACTAAAAAAGTTTATTATCATTTTGATACAGTACATCATATAAAAAGGAAAATGACAAAAAAAAAATTTGCATGAAGAATATCATTGCAAAGAGAAGGTAAGGAGTGTTCATATGGGCAAGGCCCACAAGCCACAAACATGGGAGAGCCGCCACTCAAGTAAGCTTAATAACTGGAGTTTGGTCCATGTACTAGCCAGGAGGCACCAGGATCCAACAGGTTAACATGTCACTCCCATCAAACATTACCACACTGTAGCTGGTAGTCCTTCTTCATCTCCAACAAGCAGAGGGTGTTTGTATGACTATACCCATGCCCTCTTACCTCATCGAAAATGACAGTTCTCTTCCACTAACCATTAACTGCAACAGGAGCAAGATAGTCCTTCATATCCTAAATTGTTGGACAGTAACTATCCAAATAATCAAGCACAGCATGATGTATAAATTTGTCCCTCCCACTGAAACTGTGGAGACTAGAATTTAGTTTGATCTTGTCGGCAAATTAAGCAAAGGTTCTGGAGAAGACAGTTTTCTCTAAGAAGTTGTTTTACAAGGTCATTAAAATCTTATTCTTATTGACTAAAAATTAATACAGTTGAAATAGCATGTGTAAAATATGTCTTCCGACTATGCAATGGCTCTCCTGAAGTTTTACATACTGTCTCACCAGCAACTGACAAGTATTATCATCCACTGCAATATTCATTCCTTTCAAATCTTTGTACCTTTATCGTGCAATACTTCATACATCGACTCCACTAGATAATCCTCAATAAAAGTTAAATATAAGCCCTATTCAATTACCCCAATCCCCTTTATAAGCTCACTTTTTTATTTCTTTTTTTCTTCAATTTTTTCCAAAAACAATTAAATTGTTTTGCTTGCTCTGGGACACAACACTGTGGAGGTGACTTAAGATATTCTAGATTGGTCCAAGGGGCATGCAATCGTTTTGTTCTTGTGACTCATATCTTATTCCTAAGTCAAGTTATATCCTCATCTTCGGCAACTTTCATGTACCAACTTGGCCCACAAAGTTTCAGTTAGAAATCTTAGTTGGTAAACAGTTCAAATACATCCAACTCTAGTATTAGTTGGAAAGTTTTGAATTCCAGCATTTTTCACCTGGGGACAACCCCCCACACCTGCCTCCCTCGAGAAAGTTATCACTTATCTGGAAATGGATGAGAAAATATAACTTGTCAGGCATAATGTCTCAGTCTCCCATTTTCTCTCTCTCTCTCTCTCTCTCTCTCTCTCTCTCTCTCTCTCTCTCTCTCTCTCTCTCTCTCTCTCTCTCTCTCTCTCTCTCTCTCTCTCTCTCTCTCTCTCTCTCTCTCTCTCTCTCTCTCTCTGTAATCCTAATTCTGAGTTCTAAGTCAGCTTTTAGTTACCGACTTCTTGCCTCATTATATGCTGCCTCCACTGTCATCCTTAAATTTCATTTGTTTTGAATCGCAAGAACAGAATGAATGCACACCCTGTGGACCAATCTAAAATATCTTACGTCTCCTCCACATTGTTGGGTCCCCAGTGAAGCCCAACAATTTCATTGTTTTTGGAAAAAATAACACTCATTTTTTGCAATCTTTAATTTCAGAAAATAATGAGACAAAAGCTAAAATAGCCCTATTTTATGGAGGTTTTCTTCTTTATCCTTGCTATATCTACGCCCATGAAACTTGGCACATAGTAAGAAGTGCCCAAGACCTCTCTGGTCCCAGATTTTTAAGTTGCTGGCCCCTTGTTAACCCTGCTTTTTGGGGCTTAAAATCACAAAAATCTTGATTTTGGCAAGATGTCAGAGAACCCTGATGTTCCCTATCCCAACAAAACATGTTCCTTTACAACACCTTTCTAACAGGTGGTCAATCATCTCTCTATATCATTCCATTCTCAGAAAATCTTGCTTCTAAATATGGTTGTACCCCTGTATATATGCCTATTACCTTTAGGCAATTTGGGACCCCTCTATATTTCGGCCTATACCAGGCTGATTGCAATGATACTTGGCATTCTTGATGATTGGCCCAACTACACCTAGGACCCAAAGTATCAATTTCCTATCTAGTCGCAAAACCTGTTTCGTAGGACCAGAAAAATCCGCAAATTTTTAAAAGTGTATTACTGCACTGGCCCAGTAGTGTCAGACGGAGATTCCCAAACATTTTTTTACATACATTTGGGGTAGTGCTCACTTGTTTACCAGTAGATTGGAGCTTACTGGAGGGACAACCCCACACCCCTCGTTTATGAGATTTAGGGGAGGATAAGAGTTTGAGTTGTTGGGTTTCCAGTGCACTGGCCAATGCAGTGATAAAATGTACCAATAGCATTAGTGAATTATCCCACAATGTATAATAATGACTATACACAAAGATAAACAATTTCTTGTGTTTCACCACAAATACTTGGAGGGTTTTATGTATTCCACTGCAAGAGTGGGGGCTGGCAGTCCCCCTATGGAGAGGGTTGCAAGCAGCCGTACCCCCGCAGTAGACAATATGACTGATATTTTAACACACAATTTCCCCGGTACTTTTCAATCCCTCCCCTGCTATCAAGGCCAAGAACATGAGGGATTGGGGAGTTTGCATGCAGTAATTTTTATATATTTGGAAACTAGGGAGTAAGAGGAATCAATCAATACCAAAATCATTGTGATCTATAACCTATTGTATGAAATTACTCCCTAATTGTGTGAGGGTGTTGTGAACAGACAATATTCATATCATCAGATTTATTCTCGTGCGATTCCGTAGCAATCACAGCCGACGATTTTAATGTGTTAAGTCCTGTTAGCAGGGGAAGGCATGAAGTATATCAGTGAAAATATTTGGTAAAACTGGTTTGAATAAGAAGAATTGCGAACAGAAACATGTAAAATTAGCACAAAAAACACTAAAAATCGGCTAATGAAACTCTACGGACATGTCCGCTACCTTCAAAAGTTTACGCACCAACACGCCAGAGTTCTAAAAACTCGACAGGAATCCAACCCATCTTTTGGCAAAATCTACAGGGTTTCACACCTTCCAAACCCCCCAAAACGCCCTAACCTCTAACCCAACCAAATCTACTAATTTACGGTGCCGTGACTAGGCGTTCCCTTCGGGCACTGCCTGATGGGAGGGTCAATGGGGGGCAATCCCCCAAACACCCTACGGGATGCATTCTCTTCACCTCGGTATATATGGCAAGATAGAGCTATATCCATACTGTAAACAATAAACCAAATACCTTTATATATTGAAAGACCGTACTGTCAATTTTCCTTCGCTTCTTTCGGTCAATTGGTCAGTCTATTGTGGATGTGATCGCTTTATTTTTATCACTTTTTGGGGGATTTGGGGTACTTGATGGCCTCAGAAATCAAACTGCGATAGTTATTAAGGTCTTTTTCTTCTTCGTTTCCACTGTATAGTCTTAAGAACAACCTAGGATCGATGTAACATCAAAAACAAAACATTTCTCGCTGGCTTCCTGCCACCGACTGCCCGAGAAACATCCTGTCAAATCTGGCGGCAGAAACGCGCAAAAGGGTCTTCAGACCGATTCCCTTAAATCACTACTTAATAAATCTTGAAACATGAAAGTGAGGTATAACAACATTAACAAAGGCCTTTGAAAGCATGTATGTGGAACAGCAGTCACTGATAATTAGCCAAATATCGTTTTGACAACGGCATAGTATTACATGAACTACTTAACAGAGCGCAAGAATGAGTTGACTGGTCACAATTTTGCTTGCATTCACGATGTCAACATGGCGAGGGACTTAGAAAAAGATAGGTCGTGTTTGTCTCTTCTCTGTCATGTAACTCCTTTATTTTCAATTTGCGCACCTCATGCCATAGATAAAAAGTGTCTCAGTTTACGTCAAGGTAACCATTCCACATCTTTTTCTTTAACTCAACTCCTGATTGTTATCCACTGTAAATTTCCCTATTTTGCTGTATCTTTGTTGTTTGACTCAATTTCTTATGCTTTATAAGATGGCAGTGTCAATTTCCTCCTTTCTCTGTGCATTGCTCTCAGTAACATTGACCTTAGACATACCAAGAAAATAGTAGACATAAGGCGCTTTTTCCGGTGACTACACTAGAAAGCCTTGTTTTTTTCAGTACTTAGTGCAATATCCTCATTAACATTATCAATGTTACCAATAATACTCCATACAGTGTAGCATCAAATTTGAATTTCCCATTTCTTCCAGTTTCAAAACAGGCAGAGGTGCTCCGGTCACTCATCAGCCAGGTGCAGTTGTTTATATATGACCCCGCCCCCATAAATAGGGGTGGAGTCATAGGAAACTGTAGTACTACAGTTCCTTGACGGCAGAAAAAAGGCCTATATAAATGAAAGTCAGTGTTGCATGTATGCCATCTGAATCCAACAATGATATCTTATATAGCATAAAAAACAGAATAAGAAACAATATAGTGTCTTCATATTTGCCATGAAATGACGAAAATGTCCACTGCATATCACTACTATATAACAAAGTCCACAACACACTCACAAAGCCAGAGTTCTTAATATCTGTTTTCTATAGGTTGGCACAGTGATAATAAATGGGGGGTACTGGGGGGTTTGCCCCCCTGGGTAATTGGTAAAGACTGCGATGCACCCTCGCACACACCAAGTCAAAAAATTTGATTTCTGCAGAAAATCCAATGATTTTATCGATTTTCAGCGTTGTTTCTTCAGCGAATTAATAATTCAGGAGATCGAGTACCATTTCTCCATCGACGATCTTGATTTGATAGTCCCGTTAGCAGGGGAGGGCATGAAGTATATCAGGGAAATTATGGGGTAAAACAGGCTTAAATAAGAAGAATGAAGATCAAAAATGCACTGTATAGTCTTAAGAATAACCCAGTATGAACACAACACTGGAAACATAACATTTCTGACTGGTGTTCCGTCTCGAAATGAGCGGGCCAGCCAGGTGTCAAACTGTCAGCAGGCGAAAGGAAGTGTGAAATGCAGAATGCGCACAAATATAATAAGGCTATAAATCAATATTAAAGCACGTAAATGAAGTATGAGGAGATTAATAAATCACGTTAAGAGCATGAATGTGTAACATTATACAGTAATAAGTAGCCAAATACTGTTTTGACATACTGGAACTACTTAGGGCATCGCATTAAGGAATTATGCGTTCAGTCTTGTGTTTTTCTTCGCAAAGTAAACAAGCTCATCGACTTTGAATTTGAAAGACGGGCGCGCGTTATATTTTCATCATTTAGATGTGACTGTAAGGCCTCTGCATCTTATACCATATCCTATCCAACTCTATTTCATCCACTCTATAAGATGGCGGTGTCCAATTTGCTCTATCTACGCGCATCATTCTCTTCTATCTCTACCCCCCATTTAGAGAATAAATAGAAGATAAGAAAGGTTAGGTAACATGAAACCCTGGTTTTGGGACTTTGTCCCTAAATGGTGCATAGCTATCAGTAACAATTACCAAGCAGTTTCATCTAGTGTCGAGACCACTGACACCTTGTTTGTCACTACACATGCACAGAACACCAATCGGAGACTTTTCTGTCATAGTCACTTCCATAAAAATGAATAAAAAAAGAGAAGATACTGACCTTACTTCATACTTTAATGACAACCCCTCCCACAAGAATATCAATCAATATAATGGAAAATAAATCTGTAAACAAATATCAACATAACATATATGATCTTTATTACGCTTCACTCTTCTCATTACCATAGTTTCTTTAATTATTTCTTTCTGCCTTTCTAGTTATGGCCGTACAGATATCACCTTTCAAACTTCGCCTGTGCTACCTTCCCCGTCCACACCTCAAAATTAATTTATTTCCACATGCATATTGCAGAGCCAGGAATCTCAGTCTCCTTACTCACTTGGCCTTGCATACCTCTCAAAGACGCGGAAATAACAGCTAAGCAACGGCGGCGGCGGCGGCGGCGGCGGCCAGGGAGCCCGAGTCCCAACCCAAACATTGGTTGGCAGATGAGGAAAGCGGCGCCGCACATTTCAACGTCGGCGCGACTTTTGTAGGATATCTTTTTATCATTTATTTGTGTATCGCGCTTTATTGCTTGTTGTGGTTGTTATTAAAGTAATTAATGCTGCTTATCATCATGATTCATCTTTAGCTTCTTTTACTATTATATATTTATTAACAAATAGATTATAGTAATCCCAATAATTATCTAATGATAAGGATAATAACAATATTAAAGATAAATGTAATAATCGTCATCATAAGCTTTTTCTGTAGCATCCTTCTTATCTGCAATTTCTTACATGTAATAATCGTCATCATAAGCTTTTTCTGTAGCACCCTTCTTATCTGCAATTTCTTACAATTCTTTGAATTTTTTTGCTGCTGAATTCAAGTAATTTCAATTCGACGCTTTGCCATCACAGGCGTGCCAACCTGTCATTTCAGTTCGGGAACACGCACCTGCGACTTGCCCGCGACCCAACACCATACAGAGAGAAGGCCTAAATCTTCTTATATTTCATTTTGTAATTCTTCAATTGGCCATTTTCATTTACAGAATGTTTGAAAGATATTTTATGATCGAGCACATCTGAAATTGTTATAAGATCATGGAGGAGGCATAATGTTTATTTTTAGCCTTAGCAGAGTCATAAACGTAATACAAGTTAACATCATAGGCAGCACTGATAAATGGAAGATAATGAATCGTTCGAATCTTTTTTTACGTAGCTTATTCGTTAAACTCGTAAACGATTGTTAATTATTATTCTTAGTAAGAAACAAAAACACGGAAAATAGATATATAACATTTGTTTTTGAGATATATCAAAAAGCACATAGATGAGTAAATTGTTCAATAGTCACGGGCAGTACAATTTGATAGTGATCCTTCGAACAAAGCTCCAAAGATACTACGATATTACCATTTCTTTTGTTTTTTCAAATGATTGATAACCATTATGGTGGTAAAAGCGATCATAATAGTAAAAATGATAAATAATAACTATACAGTAATAGTAAACTATTATTATGAAACAATAATCAATCATTATATTTTTATTATCTGTATCATTAGTAATGTTATCATAATAGCATTAAGAACATTAAGTATAGATACTAATAGCTTAATTTCCTAGAACCAGTTTGTATCCAAACCCATTAGTTTTCAAGAGATTCCCATCGATATCTTTCTACTAACGAAATATAGCAGGGATATAGGATATCGATAGAAATCTTTTGATAATTGATGGGCTTGTAGATAGGTTCTAGGGAAAAAATCATATATACACGATATATTTATGATAACAGTAATAGTAATGATAATGATAATAATGACTGTTATTATTCATTATCATTATTATTTTTTTTGTTATTATCTTAATCATCAATATCATTATTATTATTTCCATAATTGGTATCATTATTATTATTATCATTATCATGATCCTTATTGCTATCAGGATTATTATCCTCCACATTATTACTATATATATCATGAAAAACATTTATATGGAAAACAAAAGAAATGGTAATGCCTTGGTATTTCCGGAGCTTTATTCGAAGGACCGCTTGCTGCCTACCACACTTTGAAGAAACTCCTATTACTGGCTGTGGCTATTCACTTCGAGTGTTTATCTGTCTTTTGATAAATCTCCAAAACACATGTAATATTTATTCTCGTAAATTCTTTTCTTATTAAAAGTGATCATACGAGTTTGATTATAGACTATTTATCCCCCAGTTCTAATGACAATGATAATGATAACAACAACAACGACAATGATGATAATATAACCATAATGAGAATAAGAAGTGTATCACACATGACAAGAGTGATAATAAAGGATGATATTATAATGATAATGATAATGATGGCAATTATAATAATGATAGAGGCGTGATGAAGATGATGAAAATGATGATAATACATGGTATTTTGACAGCTGTTAATTGGCAAGGAAACATATCCTTGCCACTTTGATATCATAGATAACACAGGGAAATTTCTGTCTCCTGGTTATTTTAACAATATCGAGTAGATTAAGTAGGTAATCACGTGTCAAGCCAGATCTAATTTCTCGCAGCACACTTTCTTTGCTCCATCTCCTTTTTGACCCGACAGTTTGTTTGATATTTCATGGAGTGTTTACTTCAGTGCTTTTGGAAAAGAAATAACAAGGGTAAAAAGAAAAAAATAGAAAACAAAGGAATTCAATAATACAATGACATAGTGGGCTACCAGTGTTAAACTATTCTATCAATGATAATACTAATAATGATACTAATAATAATGATAGTGGTAATAGTGATAATGATAATGATAATGGTGATAACAATAATGATGATAATAGTAAAAATAAAATTTGTATAGAAAAATAATCGTAACAATAAAATATGTAGAGAAACTGTAGACTAAAATGTATATAGAAAAAAATAGCAATAATGATAATGTTGATTCTAATAATGATAACGATAAAAACAATAATAGTAATAATAGCAGTGATGATAAATTGAAAACACTAACAACAATAAAAAAATAATCCAAATGAAAATGATAATGATGATAATGAAAATTACAATGATTATTATCCTGATAACAAGCGCTCGCGCGGAAAGGCATCTATTACATATATCCCATAATAATTGTTGTTATTTTTTCATTATCATGGTTGCTGTTGTTTTTATTGCAAGTATTATTTCTATTACTGTTTATGATTATGATTAAAGTTATTCTTCTTATTATTATTATTATCATTATCATTATTATTGCTGTTATTGTTATTGCTGTTGTTTTTATTGTTTTAAGTTCTATTTCTATTATTGTTTATGATTATGATTATAGTTATTCTTATTCTTATTTTGTTATTATTATTATTATTATTATTATTATTATTATTATTATTATTATTATTATTATTATTATCATTATTATTATCATCATTGTCATTATCATTATCATTGCTGTTATTGTTATTACTGTTGTTTTTATTGTATTATTTCTGTTATCGTTTTTTATTATAATTATAGTTATTCTTATTATTTTATTTTCATTATCATCATTATTATTATTATTATCATTATTATTATTATTATCATCTTCATCATCATTATCATCATTATCATTATTATTTTTATTGTTATTAATTATTATTATTATTATTATTATTATTATTATTATTATTATTATTATTATTATTATTATTATTATTATTATCATTATTATTATTATCATTATTAATGCTATTATTGTTATTACTAACATCATTATCTTTATTATTATCATTGTTATCATTATTAATATAATTGTTATCATTATCATTAATATGATTATGATTATTAAACAATATCAATAGTAACAACAATGATAATAATGATAATGGTAATCATTATTGTTGGGTAGGAGAGGGGGCTCAGAGGGGAAAAGGGGAATGGGGGAGGTAAGAAAGGGAGTAAGGGAGAGAAGGAGAATGCTACAGACGAAGAGGGAAGTGGGAGGGACAAATGTAGGGCTTACAGTGGGATAAGGAGTGAATTTAAGGACGATTTAGGAGTGAGAGGGGATACCAGAACGGGAAAGAAGGAAGAGGGTGAAAATAGGGAGATAAAAGAGGAAAAGTACTTCTTAATTATTTCCTTCCTTAGAATTTTACGAATTCCACTACCATCAAATATATAATAAGAGCGATGATTGCATGCACAGGAAAGTACTGGCAAAGTGGCGGCAATCTGGCCCTGCGCGAGACATATGTGTCGGATGAGAGGAGAGTCGGAATTGAAGGAGACAACAGATATTTTTTTTTACAACCTTTCAAGTGATTTAGGGGACTAAGATATTCAACGACAGCTACTGAAAAGGAAGGAAACTATCGCTGCGGCAGAGTTGATTACTAGTAGGTTGAACAATGTCTTATTTTATGTTTTTACAATTTTAGAAGGGAAAGGAAGAGGAAGGTCGGGCCAGTAAGAAGCTGGCCAATTGGCTCCCGTTCGGGCCCGGGTTTGCAGGGATTTCATACCCAGAAATTGCGGGTGGTGTTAGAACAGTGGATGGTTAGTATTCACCTGGATTACTTCTAAGCTAGTAGAGGCAGTTACAGTGTGATTTTGGAAAAAAATCTTGATTATGGGAACAGCCTGAATGTTTTCAATTTACAGTTTTAACCTAGCCTCTCTTGACCCTTTTATTCCTAAGGAATGTAGGTTGCGATTTGTAATACATTTGGATTTTTGAACAAAAAGTGTCAGAATTAGGTTTAGTTTCAGTTTCACAGAGCCGAATGGCACAAGACAAACTTTACTTGTAATGGATAGAACACCAGATAATATGGTAGAGGTTGAAGAGACCGATGCATGTAGATAGAGCAAAATAGAGCAAAATGGAAACCGCCTTCTTATAGAGTGGAAGAAATAGAGGTAAATTTTTTTATTATGACAATCGGGACTTCCCAGACAATATTTATATTATCAGATTTATTCTCATGTGATGAGAATGAATCTGATGATCATTTCTGTAGCAATCACAGTCAACGATCTTGATGTGTTAAGTCCAGTTAGCAGGGGAGGGCATGGAGTATATCAGGGAAATTATGGGGTAAAACAGGCTTAAATAAGAATATTAGCGAACCGAAATGTGTAAAACTAGCACAAAAAATGCTAAAAATCGGCTAATGAAACTCTACGGACATGCCCGCCATCTTTGAGTTAAAAAAAAAAAAAAAAAAATACGGTAATCCAACCCAGCTTTCGGCAGAATCTACGGAATTTCACACCTTCCAAACCCCCCAAAAACGCCCTAACCCATAACCCAACATAACGTAGCAATTTATGGTGCCGTGACTAGGTGTGCCTGATTGCTCGAGGGGAGAGATGATAGGGGACAAGCCCCCCAACACCCCACGGGACGCATTCTCTTTACCCTGGTATGTACGGCAAGATAGAGCTACATCCATACTGTAAACAATAACCAAATACCTTTATATGTCGAAAGGCCGAATTGTCAATTTTCCTTCGCTTCTTTCGATCAGTCGGTCGGTCTATTGTGGATGTGATCGCTTCATTATTATCACTTTTTTCAGTATTTGGGATATTTGATGGCCTCAGAAATCAAACTGCGATAGTTAGTAAGGTCTTTTTCTTCTTTGTTTCCACTGTATAGTCTTAAGAACAACCTAGAATCGATGAAACATCAAAAACGAAACATTTCTCACTGGTCTCTTGTCACTGGACTGGCCAGGAATCGTCTTGGTAAACCTGGCGGAAGAAACGCAAAAATGCGCCTGCGCAGAAGGTGCTTCAGACCAATTTCCTTAAATCACTGTCTAATAAATCATGAAACATGAAAATGACGTATAACAACATTAACAAAGGGCAAGAATGAGTTGAATGGTCACAATTTTGTTTACATTCACGATGTCAACATAGCGAGGGACTTAGAAAAAGAAAGGTCGATCTTCTCTCTTCTCTGTCGTGTAACTCCTTTATTTTCGATTTGCGCACCTCATGCCATAGATAAAAAGTGTCTCAGTTTACGTCAAGGTAACCATTCCACAACTTTTTCTTTAACTCAATTCCTGATTGTTATCCACTGTAAATTTACCGAAATGGAGTGGGATAGGATATAGTTTAAGATGCAGAGGCCTTACACTCACCGTTAAATGACAGAAATATAAAGTGCGCATGCCTTTCAAATCCTAAGTCAATGAGCTTGTTTTACCTTGCGAAGAAAAACACAAGACTGAACGCATAACTCCTTAATGCGATCCCCTAAGTAGTTCCAGTATTACTACGCACATGTCAAAACAATATTTGGCTACTTATCAGTGTATAATGTTGCACATTCATGTTCTCAAAGTGTTTTATTAACGTCCTTATACTTCGTTTACGTGTTTTAAGATTGATTTATAGCCTTATTTAGATTTGTGCACATTCTACATTTCACACTTCCTTCCTGGGTTATTCTTCAGGCTATACAGCGATAAGGAAGATAAAATAGACTTCAGTAACGATCCCAGTTTAATATGTGGGCCCACCAAGAACTCCAAATGCAAAAAAAAAGTTATTAAAATTGAAGCAATCCAGACAGTAGAAGGAAGCGAACGAAAGTTTGATGGTTGCAGATATAAAGGTATTTGATTTATTATTTTACTATGTGAATGCAGCTCTATCTTGCCATGTATACCGAGGTGTAGAGAATGTGTCCCAGGGGGTGTTGGGGGGCTTGCCCCCATCAACCCTCCCCTCGTTAGGGCATGCCTAGTCATGGTAATTTATATTAATATATTAGGTGGGTTTATTGGTCAATACGTGTTTGGGGGGGTTTAGAATGTGTGAATTCCTGTAGAGTTTTGCTGAAAAGTGGGTTGGGTTCCCATAGAGTTTTTGATTTCTGGCGTATCAGTCCGTAGAATTTCAAAGATGGCGGTTATATCCATAGAGTTTCATTGGCTGATTTTATGCATTTTTTGTGCTAGTTTTACGCATTTTTTATCTTTATTCTTCTTATTTAAGCCTGTTTTACCCCATAATTTCTCTCATATACTTCATGCCCTCCCCTGCTAATGGGACTCTTAAATCTATCTCTAGAACAATTCATTTGCTGAAGAAACAACTCCAAAAATCGATGAAATCATTGGATTTCCTGCAGAAAAACATCTATTTTTTTTCGACTTAGTCTCTGAGAGGGTGCGTCACTCTCTGTAATGATTACTGAAAATAAGACTTTTCCTCTATGATATTTCCTTCATAAGTTGATAGTAAGAAAGTTGGGTATAAGTTGCTGAGGTTGATGTATGGAGATAGAGGGAACTGGACACTACCATCTTTTAGAGCACAAGAAATAGAGTAAGATACGACATAGTTTAAGGTGCAGCGGCCTCATTGTTACAGGTAAATAAAGAAAATGTCCGCTGCATATCATAGCCCCCTTGGGTTAATGGGAGGACCATCGGCAGTGTCACGGATAATTGGAAATGCTGGAGGATGTCAGGGTGGGGCATTGGAACATCCGCTCTTTTTGTAAGGATGATCGGTTGCCCATACTATTGAGGGAACTGGGGAGGCTGAGAGTTGGGGTGATTGCTCTCTCAGAGGTGAGAAGACCTGGCAGCGGCATGATCAGTGTAGGTGGCTACACTTATTACTGGTCAGGCCACAGTGATGGTCACCATCTTCAGGGAGTCACTGGAGGTCACTCCAGTTGATGAGCGTATAATGGTAAAGAGACTGAAGCTGCCATTTGGCAACTGTGCAACAGGACCAAGCTACGGGTTTTCAGGGCCCTGATAATGCCAGTTTTGCTGTACGGTAGTGGAACCTAGACATTATCCAGTGCCCTGGAGTCCCGTCTTGATGCCTTTTGCAGTAGGTCCTTGCGCCGGATCATGTGGTACAGTTGGCGGGACCATGTGTCCCACCAACGGTTGCACCGTGAGACTGGCACAGGACCTGTTACCTGCACAAATCCGGGATCGCCAACTCAGGCTATATGGCCGCCTGGCTTGCTTCCCACAGGCTGATCAGGTTGTCTCTGTAAGATACAACTCTGGGTGGAGGAGGCCTGTGGGACGACCTAGGAGGTCGTGGCTTGGGCAGATTGATCAAACTTGTCGTGAGGAGCACGAGATGGGCTGAGTCCCTGCCTGGTGGCTTGCCATGATGGATCCCCTGTCAGCGTTAGCTCCTAATGATGAAGATGATATCACAGCTCAGAGAGAAGACTAAGTCCACAGCACCCTGATACAGCTAGAGTTCTTTGTTTATGTCTACATTTTCTACAGGTTTGTTTTCTGTATATGCCACAGTTTCTGTTAATCTATTTTCTTTGACCCCATGTCGCCAGGCATGACATGTATAGATATGCCATACCCGATAATATGTGTTGAATTTAATAATAGTTTTTACATATAGATGGCTTCACAAGTACTAAGTCACCAATGATCCAATTACGCAAATGACCTGTCCCATGTTTACCCTTTTCCTTGATTTTTGATAATATTTTATAGTATTTCATACTGCTGTTAGTTATGTCAGTAACAATATTGTAATTATAATGTTTGTAACAAAAATTTGTGTCAGTATTGATAGCATTAGTAAAAAGTGAGGAAAAGTGAGGTCGCAAGATCTACTGATTGACTCCTTTGAGGGTAAGCATTGGTAGAGCCATCTATGTGCAGAAACGTTAAGGTGAGGGGGGGGGCAAGGGGTCAAATTGAGTTAGCTAGTGTATAGTATAGGTACATGGATGAGGAAACTACCAAATGAGTATTAAGCGCCTGCTATGGGTCATTTTCTTGCAGCCGACGGGAGAGCCCCTCAGCACCTGGGGAGGTATGTCGCTAATGAGCACCCAGGTACACCTATGTGGACTTCTGCTTGCTGCAATCGTGCATACGGCATTTAATTATGACATTGCGCATAGATATGAGGTCATGAATGTTCATGGAAGGCTTTTATACCAATATCAGGAAAAAATTATATCACCGTGATTTATGACGAAATATTTTATGAAATATATTTAAAAAAAAAAGAAAGTTTTGTCCTTTTACACATGAAATATGCTTCGATTGAGACTCCCTGGTAATATGTTTTAGTTTACGAGGTAATATGTAAGTATATTACATACGAAGCACTAATGTTTGAAAATAGCTTATAAGTAAGGTTTGAAAAATTTCCGTTACATTTCGCTCAATGGTCGGTACATCTCAGCATGGGGAAATTTGAATTGATTTGAAATTGGTAGTTAAAGTTGTAAAGACCAATTCTGTATGAATGTTACCTAATTGTTGGATTTTTGAACTTCGGATGTATAAGCGAGATACAGATTATATGGAATTTTGTGCTCGGCTGCTTGCGCACTCTTCGTCTAGCGTTCAAAAAGCTATTGCATTTGTTTCCTGTGTTCCCGATAAAAATCAATATGTTTAGATGTTACCGTAGGTCTTAGGTACCATAAATTCGCAAATATCCCACAACACCTAGGCGTCTACATGATTTTATGCACTTCTTAGTAAAGATAATGGGTGCAAATGGCAAATCATAAACTCTACACTTGTTCTCCTTTGCAATCTGTTAATATTGACAATTATCGAAGAAAACGGTATGAGAGGGATAACTAATATATTTTATTATTTAGATATGAAAGTCAATGTAGGCCTACTAAAGGAGGATGATTAATCTTTTTAACTTTATGTGCATGTGTTCACGTACATATGATCCTCCTCGAAAATTATAAACACCCAGTGACCATCTCCCCCACCCCCCACCCCCCTGTGTGAAGCATAGGAAAAATTCAACGACATTCGTAAATTCAATGTACTAAATTCATATGCTTTTAAAATTCTCAAAATTGAACCACTATGTTGTATTCATGCTAGGACTTTATAATTAGGATGATTTTGTATTAATGTTGCCATCTACAGTTCCCCATTTCTTAAAAAAAAAAAAGTAATAAAAATAAAATGAAAAATAAAGAAAAATTAAGAATAAAAAAAAAGGTTTTTATGTGGTTTAGATTAGTTGTCTCTATGGTAAAATGCATTATTAAACTTTTCAGACGAAAATGTCTACTTTTATGGACAGCAAACGAAAAAAAAAATTATACCTTTACAGAATAGCATCCCAATTGAAAATGAAAATTCCTATTGACTTGGTAATCATTGCATTGCAAAGTACACTAAATAAGCATTTTCTTGATATAAGATAACATTAGATTCAGATAAATATAACAGAGATAACGAACTTTGGCAAGGTGCCAAATATAATACGCCGTATCCCCGTTCTTTGTTTACATAACCTTTGGTACATAATAACTCGTAATTTTTGTGCGATTCAAATGCAGTTTGTTGCTTTCATTAGAGCCTCGCAGTCCTAAGGCCGTGTAGTTGGCTGATTTTTTTATTTTTGCCTTAATCAAAAAATATAGATTTTTTAATGCTGAGAAAAGCGAACCAAAAATAGTATTCTTATGTCAAGCAGTCCCCTGCCAAAAAGAAAAAAAAAAGGAAATTAAAAAATCGGCTAACTACTCGGCCTTAGGCTAGGGTTGATCTAACACAAGTATTTTTCTGGGACTATTCAGTAAAGAACTGTGGTAGTTCTTATGTACAGAAGACGAAGAAAAAAAAAGTTTTTTTTTTCGATTTTTTGGGGGGTACCCCACCTCCTATGGGGGAGCGAGGTTAAAATTATATATGAAACGAAATGCAATTCTATACTCTATATCATGCAAAAAAAAAAAAAAAAAAAAAAATCAATCAGTTATCTCTAACCAATATTTTTTTTTGATGTAATGAGTAGGGAAAGGTGGCCATTTTCTGGGACAGTCCCCTTAACCAAGCATTGCCAAAGGGAGCACTTCATTTTTCCATTGAAATTGGGTTAAGTGTGTTTCCTAAATAGGTCACATTTTCTGTGGACCAGTTTCAAGCTAGCTGGAAACATTTCTGATTTATAATTATGTTATCCATTATTTTGTAATATTTCCTAATACCTTTCCTCTCCTTATTTTATGTTTATACATTATGATTGATTTTTATCTACTGTAGGTACTTGATTTTTTCAGTTTTCCTTTATATTAACTTTATTCTTTCTTAACAATTCAACTACATTACTGCCTCATTATAAGAGTCGTCTGCACATGAGTGTTTTCAGGCGCCAGGTTTCACAGTAGGATTCCGGCCATTCTGTGAAAGGAAGAGGGTAGAAATGTTTTGTTTTTCAGTGTTAAGTTCATTCTGGGTTATTCTTAATACTATACAGTGGTAATAAAGAAGGAATAGACTTTAGTAAACATCCCAGTTTGATATCTGAGGCCTTCGAGTACCCCAAATGCTCAAAAAAGTGCTAAAGAATTTAGCAATCCAGACAGTAGAAAGAAGCAAATGAGAGTTTGGTGTTTCCAGATATAGAGGTATTTGGTTTATTATTTTACAGTGTGAACACAGTTCTATCTTGCTGTACATACTGAGATGAAGAGAATGTGTCTCGGGGGGTGTATGGGGCAGAGCCCCCATTTATCCTCCACTCGGGGTGTGCCCAGACACCCCTTGTTATGGCAACTTAGATTGTTAGGTTGGGTTTATTGATCAGGATGTTTTTTAGGGGGTTTGGAAGTTATGAATCACTGTAGATTTTACCAAAAGATGGGTTGGGTTCCTGTAGTTTCTCAAAATTTGGTGTGTCAGTTTGTAGACTTTCAAAGATGGTGGTCACGTCCAAAGGGTTTCATTAGACTATTTTAGACATTTTTTGTGCTGGTTTTACTCATTTTTCTTTATTTTTCTTATTTTTCTTATTTGTATTACACCATAATTTCCCTAATATCCTTCATGCCCTCCCCTGCTATTTGGATTATCAAATCAAGATCATTCATGGTGAAATTGTACACAGAAAAGAAACAATGCCAAGAATTGACAAAATAATTGGATATCCTGCAGAAAAATGTCATATTTTTTTACTAAGTCTCTGGGAGGGTGCATCGCTATCAGTAACATTACCAAAAGTTGTGCATTGGTAGTCTATGCATTTACAGGATATAGGAATAACCCGATCTGGAATCCAGGCCCTTTCCACATAAGATCTTTGGTGTATGTAGTCAGTTCATTTTTTACGCCAGCAGATTTTTGGATTGAAATTTTCTAATTGGTGGATAATTTTGCCTGGTGGGTTCAGCTGATTCTGGAAAACTGCCTTTGAAAACTGGTGGATATCGGTGGATGACTTGAACAGATACTATACAGGGGGCATCTAGTCCCTGATACATGAATAAAATAACAATACAAATGACAACATCATAAATGAAGAAGGTTTATTTTTACTGTATGGACACACTAAACTAGGACAAATTGAAAATGAGAACAAAATTTTTTTGCCATCAGTTTATGAAATGATATGCAGACAGGAACAGTGCACTCTCAGACTTAAGGCGTTTTAAGCAGAATGTCAAGACTTTTCTTGCTATGTCAAGATGGTTACACTCGCTTCCTAAGTCAGGCAGTGTACTGTCACCCTGGCAACAGCATTCTTTGTGTACTTTAGTGGTTACAAGCCTTTGAATGTGGGTGCTTCACAAGAACTCTACTTAATATTTTATGGAAGAATTAATTTTGACAGGTTTTGTTTCTGCTATTTCCATAACTTTACATTTAAAGCAAATGAAATTTACTGGAAATGAAAGGAGACAAAGATTATGGGAATGGAAAAGTCTTTCTTATAAATCATGAATCATTATAACTATTTATCTCGCTTTTAAACTCCTTGTTTCTCAAAATGGAGAATATTCCTGCTATTCAATGAAATACAAAGTATTTCAATTGAAAAGTCTCAGTTGGTAAAATAATAATGTAGAAAAACAATGAACCAGAACCAAAATAATATTTGTCATTAATAAAACATCAGCTAGAGAGATTGAATCCTATTAAAAAAATTTGGGATGTTTTTTGGGGGGGTTGGGGCAAATTTTTTGAAATTAAGAAAGTACAATTTTTTTGGTATGAAATTGAGGGAAATTAAAAACAACTCAATGTGGGCCAATTGTGGTACTCAAGAGATGTATGTAGAAGAATGGGGAAAAAAGTTTTTGGAGAGGGGCATTGCACCATTTGAGTGAATTTCAAGAAACTTAGTACCAAAAAGTTGTGAATGCTAAAATACTTTGAATATACAAATATGAAGAAAGATGATAAGATGTTCATTTCTTAAATTAATGTTAATCAATCTTACCCCCCTACCTACCCCCACCACATCAATCTTACCCCGTCCATACCCCACCACATCAATCTTACCTCCTCCATACCCCCACCACATCAATCATACCCCCCTCCATACCCCCACCACCCTTAAGGATAGTCCCCTTAAAGGTTACCAACCTTGACTTTGCAGACAAAGTTGCTATTCTGAGTTTCTGAAAACTCTAGTGGTGGCTCAAGGCTAGATGGGAAGCTCCTGGGTCTGCAGGTCCCCTGGACCCAGATTAAGATCCAGAATTTTGAGTGTCTGTGCAAAAGGATTCTAAGAAATATTTCCCCCATACAGTTTTCACTAGATCACTATGCTTGAGCAAGTATATATTTGTACTGGAAATCTACACAAGTAGTATAGGATAAGAGTGCATAAGCTTTGATATCAAAATACTTTCATATCAACAGGGACTTGACCTAGAAAAGCAAGCTTAGGTTTATCTTTTGTGTGCCTGCACCTGTAATTAACAAATGTCATGCAACAGAATGTGCTGGCAATAATGATCTTTTTTTTTATTCTTTCTTCCTTTATTTTTTATTATTATTTTATTTTTTTATTCATTATTATTATTATTATTTTTTACTCTTTATCTTTGGGCTCAAGCATTTCATGATGAATGAGGTACGGAGAAAGAATATTGCAATACTTCTTGTTAAGTTCTACATAATCATTCTATGTACTATATATTTACAGTTTAATAAGGTGTAGAATACCTTAAATTGTAATTAGTATCAATTAATAAAAAGTTGCATTTTCAAATCATTTAAAGAAGCATAAAGTTTAAAGCCAGTGTTGATATGCAAAGGAAAAATATGATGGGAGGTGAGTAGGACCCACCCATTTTCAGCTGATTTTGATAGTTATCCATTGGTTGATTTGTAATTTTAAGATTTAATAATTAACAGCTTGTACTTATTGATATCCCTATCATCATCATCATCTCATCATCTGGGGGTTAACGCCAATGGGGGCGCATAGCCGCATCCACCCTTTGCTTCCACCTTTTGGGGTCCCTCATGGCAATGTGCCAGGCAGGGACTCGGTCCATCTTGAGCTCCTCACGACAGGTTTGATCGATCTGCCCAAGCCACGACCTCCTAGGTCATCCCACAGGCCTCCTCCACCCAGGGCTGTCTTGTACAGAGACAACCTGGTGGGCAGGGTCATCCTGGGGAAAGCTAGTCAGGTGGCCGTATAGCCTGAGTTGGCGATCCCAGATAGTGCAGGTAACAGGTCCTGTGCTAGTCTCATGGTGCAACTGTTGGTTGGACACATGGTCTTGCCAACTGTACCCCATGATCCGGTGCAAGGACCTATTACAGAAGGCATCAAGACGGGACTCCAAGGCACAGGATAATGTTCAGGTTTCACTACTGTATAGCAAAACTGGCATTATCAGGGCCTTGAAGACATGTAGCTTGGTCCTTCTGCACAGGTACTGGCATCTCCAAATACTCTTGTCAAGAGAGTTCATGACCCCTGCTGCCAGGTCAATCCGTCTGCTGACTTCCTGGTCTGACAGCCCAGAGTTATGAACTACACTACCAAGGTATGTAAAGCTCTCTGTGACTTCAATGTCCTCGCCGCAAGCACGTACTGACTGAACAGGTTCTCCTAGCAAGTCCCCAAAGTCCTGGATCTTTGTCTTGGTCCAGGAGACCTCTAGACCCAAGGGCTTCGCTTCATTACTAAATGCATCGAAAGCCACCACTAGGGTTTCCAAAGACTCAGATAGAATAGCAATATCATTGGCAAAGTCAAGGTTGGTAACCTTGATATTGCCCAGAGTTGTACCACAATGACTTTGAACAGTAGCTCTGCCTAGTATCCAGTCCATGAAAGTGTTGAAAAGTGTTAGTGCAAGAACACAGTCTTGCCTCACATCTGAACTAACAGGAAAGAAGCTTGACAGGCCCCCACCACACTTTACAGCACTTTCAGTACCAATATACAGACTTGCTATCAGTCCAATAATCCTTGTTGGAATTCCTCCCAGTCTCAGGATCTTCCAGAGTGATTCCCGATGCACCGTATCGAACGCCTTCTTGAGGTCGATGTAGGCTTCAAGCAGCCCACACCCAAACTCACGACGGCTCTCTACAATGACTCGAAGTGCAAGGAGCTGCATGACAAGCATCTGTGGCATCCAGAGTCTCCTGCGAGATAAAATTCTGTCTTGGACTTGGGCGTTCACCAATCGTTACTTGACTGCATCAAGAGTTTCGGTTTTGAAGTCGTCCCTCAGAAGTATAGGGTCCGTCAGATTGTCGAGCGCTGTGAAGCGATCAGAGACTGATTCAGCAAACCCCTGGGCACACTCCCCCTCCCTCAGCCTGTCCAAGTGAAACACCCTGGGATGATCATTGGACCACTGTGCAGTTTTGAAGTGGACCCGAAGGGTAGCCACAACCAATCTATGGTCAGTACCAGAGAACTCAGCACTCCTATACAACCTGCAATTCTGGAGGATCCTCCAACAAGTGCTAACGAGTATGTGGTCGATCTCCTTGGCTGCATTACCTGCATCGCTGTACCAAGTCCAACGATGTGGGTCTGGGCGCTGGTACCAGGAGCCAAAAATCCTCAATTTCTGGGACCTAGTAAAGTCCCGGAAAAGGAGGTAATTCTCACTACCAGCATCAGTTCCTGAACCATGGGGACCGACAAACATCTCATAGCCAGCTCGATCACAGCCAGATACTGCATTGAAGTCACCCAGAACAATATGAATATCTTGCCGGGGACACCTGTCTGACACAGATGCTAGTTTGGCGTAGAACATCTTTTATATGTCAAATTTACAAACAACGGTGGGAGCATACACAGCAATAAGAGACAGGAAGCCAAGTGCTAGCTTCAGTCTCATTACCATTATATGCTCATCGACTGGATGAGGGGGCGGCAGGCTACAGGACCCATCATCCACCTGCGGGGCTCCTGAAGGCTTTCCCCCACAAGCTTCACTTCAGGCTGGTGACTGCCAGAACGCAAGTGGG
>NW_020869445.1:0-22500 GCF_003789085.1 Penaeus vannamei
GGTATTTCCTTGCTTGATTTCATTCGTGTGATATTTATGCGGGCATTTTACATAAGGAGAATATTCCAGGGACAAGTTCAGATAGCATAACGAATTACAATAATACAAGCAATGACATCGGAAGATCAGTTCATGGCCTTGAGCGTCAGATATCTCAGTCTTCAGTGGAGGTGCTTGCGTTCAGTTTGCTTGTGTGTTACTAGGATTGGATTCGCCTAACTCATGAATGATCCCTTTATCATAAACCTAGCACATTCAAAATGCAAACACCCCACCCTTTCGCCGCTAGAGAGCCGTCGTTGCTGTTCTGCAAGGGAACTGGGTCCTCGGAGTGCGCTGCGGACAGTCGTGCAGGACGCAAAGTGGTCGCCGCGCCTGCATTCTAAGACGTAACTGCTTTCCTCCTCAGCCGTGTCTTTAGCGAAGACTGTCAGCGTTTGCGACGTGGGGGATGATTTAATGTATTGTTCCTGCAGCTCGTTCTATCCTTGAAATTTCTACAGATAAGCATCTGTAGAGATAACTGTAAATTGATTAATCTTTCTATACTCAGTATATCTAAATGCATTACAGTAGTATAAATCACATTTAATTGATAATCGTTCTATATTTCTCTATATATATCTATATATCTAAATGCACAACAATATTACTGATTTGAGCTCGCGTTCTTCAGTCTGACGTCACCGAAAACATCCCCGACTCATGTCTTCAACTCGCTTCGCGCGCCTTCAACCGCCAGGGCGCGTGGCGTCACAGCGCTTCGCTGAACGGCTCGGGGGCGAGTCCGGGCCGATGCCAGTGACGTCAGCGGCTCCTTCCGGAATGGTCGGACAGAAAGCGGGTCTCGGGCGGGAACCTCACTGCAGCATTGTCTTGCTGCTGGGCATGAATGGGCAGCGTGTCAAGCGAGGTTAGTTCACGAGGTAGCCACCCCGCTCTTATCACCTCTTATCTGAGCATCTTCTGAGAATCACAAACCAGTATACAATAAACGAGAGCAGGATCCGAGCAGCTTAAGGGCCTGTCATACTAGTCTATTCTGTCCAGGGATCCGTTTACAGAGCAGGATGCTTCCCCAGTGAAGGGAAGCGAGATGAAAATTCGGCCTAAAGCGGCGCCGCTCAGTTGGTCTTTCGCCCCAGCCACGGAGAAAGAGGAGACCAAAACAAAAGCTGTGATATGGTTTTTAGGAAGCTTATTATTTGGTTACCTGTATATGCTAGTATTATATATTAAAGTGTGCAATCATTCCTCACTAAAATTTCAAAGATTATCCAGACAAACATTCATTTGATCAAGGAATGCAAACACACACCCACTACGACACGCTCGCTTCAGACATTATTTACACCCTGGAGGACAAAGTGAGAACCAGAGAACAAATATGGAATGCAATCCATGAATACCACAGGAAAAAACTTTTTAGTGATTTTTTTTTTCAATCGATATGCGATGATATTCATAGGATTAACGACTGAACACCAATGGGCCTCCATATAAGAATTGCACTTCCCTTAATGAAGCTTGTAACATACGTTTGAAAGTGATACCTAACGCATGATGGCTTAATGAGCTGTCTTTCAAGGATGGAGCCTACATATTCAGCCTTATCGCTGCCTATCATTGACGTCATAAAAAGGATTAAGACTGGAGAAGGATGTACAGTTGGGATTCTATCCTTAATTTTATTGCGTAATTATCTTAAACATTTCATGGGATCATAAACAAATCTGGCGTTCCTGCCACCATCGCAAAGCTTCCCCCGAATATTGCATTGCCAAGGTCAAAAGCCACGAAGAATCCCTCGACCGAAGGAGCACGGGCGTCGAGGTCCTCCGGAGGCCCTCGGGAGGACCGGCGCTTCGGCGGTGCGGCTGACGAGCCCTGCGGGCACAGTATTGCCGCAATGCCTGCGATATCATCCTGCATGAGGCAGGGTACTGAAGTCCATTCGGGACCAACCGTAGTCTTTATATACTTCATACTTTCTATCAAAGAAAGTATATGAAACAGCCATTATTCCCTCTTTAATGTTCACTGCTTATTCCTGCTTTTGATTCATGTAGCTTTTCTGTTGGTCATACTAGCGAAAGAGAAGTTCCCAATGCATTATTTTGCAAATGAATTAGTGGATAATCGCATTTATTCTACAGACCTCTTAAATTTAACGTGCGAGCATGACAGAGATGAGATAACGGTAACGGAACATGGAAAATAACACTGACCTGTACAGACACACACACACACACACACACGTACACACAAACACAAACACAGTGTCAGAGTTTGAATACCCCAATTTTGTCTAATTTGAGTGTTTACTATTATCAACCATATACTGGCACGCGAACTTTGACAAAAATCATTGTTGTGACACCACTTACCATACTAGTCCTCACGCGCATCTTCGTTTAACGAGTTCACCAGCAGTCCTCATCATGGCAATATCTATCATCTCAGCCTACAAACTGCTTACTCCTAGTCTGTATCTAATAGGAACTTCTGAGCATATTATATTACTCCATAGTCATATAATCAAATATACTAGCTAATACATATCGGTTTCTACTACTAATGAACCGCAAACCCTGCGCTCATCCTTCGTCCAGCCCCGACGGATTACCTCTGCCTCCGGTCTGTGACGCCGCACCATCTCATCGCTTCCTCCTGCGGCCGAAATGTCTCACTCGTTCCCGATAGCTCTCCCCCGTCCGAACCGAAATGGAGGAGCGTGTCGACAAGAGTGTGCAAGCTCTAAACCTACACTTTTATCACTGGGCCGCACAGAGATAGTGCGAGAGTCTCATGGAGTATTAAAGTGCTGAGGTCTCTGATAAGAGAGAACTCCAGCCAGAGACTGCGAGAGTATCGGAACACGGGCACGGCCCCACGACGAGACCCGCACATGAATGTCCATCTTCAACACTCATTACTACGTAATCTTCGGTCAGAACCGTATTGTACAGGCTACCACGATGACCCGTATAGATCGTCCATAGCTCATAATCCCACAAGTCACTATATGACTAAGTCGACAATGAATGACTATATTGTAGCGATGGATCCGACCCGCACTCGCTTCTAGTCTTCATCAATACAGTCCTTACGCACTGCCGTCGCTGGCGTCACGACAAGCTCCACACAACACTCTCGCTCCTGTTCCCTAGCAACACACCTCAGCTAACTATTGATCCCACAAGCCAACTGAAGAGCAGATCCATGTTCCCTGAGTCGGCGCGCTAGTCCTGCTGATTCCTTGTGTCGCTCGCATGTCTTGGTCTCGCTGCCGTTGGACTCCACCGTTCTCGGGATCAGCAGCAGTCATCCTCAACAGCAACAAAGAAGTGGCCATTGCCGTATGCGCCGACCATGGCGACGTCAGTTCGCTGTAAGTGTGTCACAAGGGCCAACACCGTGCCCATCCACGGCGATCTCGCCGATATCCACTACAGGCGAGAGTGGCCGACTCCAGCACAATTCCCTCATGGGAAATTCATACCTCCGATACTGCGGCGCGTTTTTTCTCTGTGGCGATCGTCGTTCACCCACCGTCGCCTCCACGCCTACTCCGCTTGTCTCTCACAACTCTCACGGCGCCAACGCAAACGCGCGGGACTTAACCTGCCAACCTGTTCCAAGGGAAACCACCCCTATCGTCGCGCTCACTCCCGCCGTCCCACTCGCTGTCCTCCCGCCAGTACTCGCGCACCTACAATGAGATCTCGTAGATTTCAGAGACACATCGCCTTTACTGACATCTCCAAGCAGTATTTTAATTAGCAGCCTATTTATCCTAATAATTTTACAACCTTATCGCCTTTACCTTCCTATTTATTTATATAAAGACGCTCCTCAGCCGCAACATACAAAACTACCCATTACAAATGTACATCATTTAGTTGAGGGACTCATACCTCACCGCACGTGCTTCTCCTATCCCCCAGACCCTCTAATTCACGTCGGTGTATAATCGACACGATTCAAAAAACACAGACATAATAAGGAGAGCACAAACCAGGAGTTTAATCCTGCTAACATCATATTCCACATGCAGACATCTTATCAGGTAGAAAATCGCAATCACACTTGTACACTGCATGTAGCTAACAAATGAATTCATACAATACAGTAAACAAGGAAGCGTATACTTTCAACCCATCCAGACCTTTGTAATAACAAACACTCTGCATCCCACTATAACTCTAAATGATACGAATCCATAAGACTTACTACATGGACTCATGAAAACTAAAATCTAATCCTGTGGAAGGCGCGCACCCTACCCTAGCCACACAGCACAGGCTCTCCCTGGTTAACGTTGACTTCGCAGCACACTACTACACTCGTTCCAACGACACCCAAGAAGGAAGCGAGATAAAGCTATGTTGACCCTTACTCACTTCTTCTCAGCAACGCCACCAAGTGACGTATCAGTAGCGACTGGTTGGTGCGACATCAGGATAACAGGAATCAGACACAGATGATTTATTATGCCAAACTCTCAATCCCAATCCACAAGTTATCATAGTGTGGCATCCAAATTATTCACGTCACTTCCTTCAAACCGTCACTCCGCTCTTCCCCTTAAATTATTACAACATCAGCACTCAGTCAATAGAATATCCAGTGTTTTAGAAGAAATGTTTTCAGCTCTGCTCTGCAGGTTGGCGCATCCCTGCCATCATCTTACGGACCTTCAGCTCATCTATTCCAATTGCTGGGTGTGTCTTCTGCGAAGCTCCTTCCGAAAATGAACAGTCAGTCATCTCGTAGTGCTACCTTCCACCCTCCGATATTCGCATAATGCCTCTTTCCTCCCTCAAACTTCGCTCTGTAGCATGTTGCAACGGCTTAGAACAAGCTTTTTGGTATTCCCCGAAAATGTGAAACAATGTCCGTTTTGCTATATACTTGCAAACTGAACGTGCGTTCCATGCAACAACGGTACCTCATAGGAATCGCATGTAAGGATATACACTCCACTCCAACACGTCAATCGTATACGTTGCGTGTCTAATGGTGGGTAAGGAATTGCCCAGCAACCGCGCGTTTGAGCACACCAGCCGTAACGCGCCACCATTTCCCACATGCTGGCAGTGAGATATAGATGTGATTAATTCAGGTGTTTAACTAAGTTAAACGTATTTCATGCTCGCTGACCACTTTCTTCTCCGAGTGTTATTTGGCGAATACCGAAACTACGGTTCTTGATGCGTGAAATACACCAAACAATATCGTTATCCTTCGAGCGGAAAACGATTATATCTCCTCCAGAGGTACTACCTGCACTGACTCACACTGCAAGAACGTCTCAGGCAGGCCACCAATATGATATGTGGTGGGTTTGTATCTGTATCTACACTTCCTTACATGGGTCCATCTCCTACCATCTCGTCGCCCTGCCCCACGAAACAGCGATCAGTAAATATCCTCTGTCGAATCTGGCCGTGACTTAATGAGTACACTCGCACCTGACACAGCAATATAATACCACACTAAATTTACAATAGCTCCTAATACTTATCACGTACTAATCGCTCTTATGTCGATACTCATCATCTTCTTACCTCATATTCATCAGATAATCAAGCATCATACGCCTCTCACTATAGACTTATATCCACTCATCATATACTATAATGCGATGACGTCGCTCCTCCACATCTTGGCGGCACTTTAGCTCTGAAAATCGGTAAATGAAACAACAAACTGACCCGACATACGTTAAAACACACCAGGCACTAAGTTGCACGCACAACATCCCACCTTAGCGCGCAAAACCAATACATGACGGGGTCGCAGACATGACTGATTGCCATACGTACATTCAATGAACACATTCTAGAGTAGCGGTTATCAGTGAATGACTGTTGGGTGATAAGAAGTATCAAAACCTCGGATTTCTTATCTAAGGTATATTTATAGACTAAATCCATAATATCAATGACTTGTAGTTTCCTTCGTAACAATGACCGGCCGTACATAAAAGTCAAATATCTGAGAGCATGAGCAATTATATCATCATAACGGTACGCTCACATCTCAAACAGCAAACATGCGTACATACAAGTTCACACAAGAAAACGCACAAGTTTCAGACAAAGAGCTCCGCAGTGATAAGTAGAAGGAATTTTGCTAAATCCTAATCCTGGGAGCGAAGGAGAATAGAGAAGATAGATTATTGTTGGAAACGTCATTGGCATTTTTGGAATGAATAACCTGTTGCTGCTAAAAATCAAAAATATATTTGAAAAATCTAATGAGAGGAAAACCTTAAATTTTTAATGATAAAATAAAATCATCCTAAACATGGATAGTGAAACATAAGAAGATGACAAAAACAGTAACCACAAGGAGGCATGTCCTTCAACATCCCAACAACATTAGATGTGTAGGATACGCGCGCTGCTTAAACGTAAGCCATTATCATCAATCGAGTAAGCACCGCGATCGCCAGAATATTTTTTGCTATAAAAAGATGAAGCAATGTCATCTTTTTTTTTTAATCCACAAATGGCCTCAAAGATATCCATCTTCCCACCTAAGGGTCACCTAAGTTCTCAAATGAATTTGCTGTCGACAACACAAACGCGCTGTCAACTAGGCTTATTATTTTGAGTTACTGAGATTTTCTTTCCCATGGATGATGCCATTAAACGGTGGTCTACATAAACGATATAAGTTTGTTGAGCAAAGCGATAGTGTTCTGAAGGAAATGAGGCTCGTGTGGCTCCTCAAAGCGAGCGCATTTTCTTCGTATTGCCCGGCCAGTTTTGCTGGGGTGTGCTTGATAAGACTCATCCATACGAACACCTCACACCTTTCTATAAAGGCAATGATAACGCTTGATAATCTCAATTTCGTCATAATGCATACATAAATACATGCACAAATACTACTAACACACACACACCGTGTATGTATATATGTATATGTATATAATTATGTTATGACTACAAACAGTAATAGTTGCAGTTGCAGCTTTTTTTGCAGCAGCATAAGGTTTATTGAAACAAATGAACAAATTAACTCAGAAATTAACTAATCACAGCTAAGAGAACAGATGAAAAAAGGTAGGGCAATGGCTCTTAAGGGCTGGCTCATTAAAAAAATACATCTGTTTAATGGTGCTTTATTTAACACAGAAGGATAAATAAATAAATAGCTGCTAATAAATATGCTCTTGAGATTCAGTAAAGCGATGTGTTCTGACTATCGGGCCGAGGACTGCGAGACGGTGACGGCGGATGAGCCGACGAGGTGGTTTCCCTTGAACAGTTTGCAGGTGTAAGTCCCAGCGTTGTTGGCGCCGTTGAAGTTGTGGAAGACGAGGTAGGCGTGAGGCACGTGGGTGCCGCTGCCCAGAGAAAAAACGCCCACATTGCTATTCCACGAGGGAATTGGTGCTTGGGAGTCGTGCCACTCCAGCCTGTAGTGGTGCAGGTCGTCCGTGGTGGACACGTGTGCCCTGCAGTACACGAACACGTCGGCCATGGGTGCAATGGCCACTTGTGTGCCGTTGACGATGACTGCTTGATCCGAGGACGTGGAGTCCACAGGCAGCGAACAAGACAGCGAGGCCAGGAACAGCAGGACTGCGCCACTCAGGAACATGGCACTCGTCTTCAGTTGGCTGTGGCTCGCCATGGCTGTCGTGCTTTCGGAATGGATTGCGAGCGAGTTGCTTTCTGCAGAGCGCCAGCTGATGTACTAGTGCAATGGACTGAAGACCAATTGCCTCCCGTTTTATAGCGATCATGTTGACTTCGCACGACGTTTTGGCCTGGCCACAAACGTCACGGGTATCCTGTAAACGTTCTGGGAAGAACGGTTTTTAAGAATACGTTTGCGTTATCTGCAGTGGGCGTGTCCGAATATCTTTATCGCAAACCATATCTTCCCTACAGGTAATACTACTCCCGAGATATCCGAGAGAAGATCGGGCTAGTTATCGCTTACTGTTTTTTTTTTTTTTTTTTTTTTTTTTTTTTTAATAACTGAATGCAGTTTTAATGTATCCATATACGGTAGCCTTACATACATCAGTGTTTTGGTAGATATGGGATACAGTGGTTACTTTGCATCCAGTACGCAAGCCTTGATATACAAGGTTCTCATGAAACGGGTCCCAGATATATAATTCCTTATCTTTCATTATCTATGGATTGTGTTCCCTCCTTGCCTCACGGACTTGCCTCACGCTCGACGCAGCTTCACTTCCGCTCGATTCTCTCCGCTCGGGTTGGGAATGGGTTTGCGTTCGATATGAGGATGCCCGAGTGAAGCGGAGTCTGAACAGGAGAGCTAAATTTTAATATTTTAACATTTTCCTCTCATTGTTGTTTCCGTCTTAATTTATATATCAATGTCAGTGACTCTGCTTATCCATTTCAGAAATGACAAAGCTTTTCTAACAGTAATGACTCTCTTTCCAAGGCTCCTCTCGCGAAGTTCCTTGGCTGAAAATTCGCGCTTCTTGTGTGAACTTGTGTATGTGTGCATGTCTGTGTGCACTTTTGAGAATGTGAGTGTACTTGTATGACGTGAAATATTCATTTAAAATGTATGCTTTAGTATTTGACATTATTTGTACGCTCGGTCTTGTCACCGAAGGAAACGACAAGTCATTGATATTATGGATTTAGTTTCTATAAATATACCTTAGTTAAGAAATCCGAGTTTGATATTTATCTCCCAAGTCCATTCACTGATAACCGCTACTCTAGAATGTGTTCATGAATGTACGTATGATATGCATGTGCCCGTTCATGTATTGGTTCGAGAGAATTCGAGCCAAAACGTAACGTTATAACACCTGAATAACAATATTATGCACCTCCTTGAAGCACGCCTTACCATGTTTGAAACGTGGTGCTGCAATGCGCTTCCGATAACAGGGACTAACGAGTGACGTGTTACTGTTCTTATCCTCATGATCATAATTGTTACCACGTTATTTGCAAGAATATAAAACGTCATGTCACATTTCGGAATACAAAAGCTTGTTCTAGTTCACATGAGATTTGAAAAGTGCGCGAAGGTATCTGAGGACGACAGAGCCACTGGTCTACGTTCATTTTCGGAAAGGAGCTTCGCAAGACTAAGGGATTAATAAGATGAAGTGAGTCGCAGATGAGGCAGGGATGCGCCAACGGCAGAGCAAGAGTGAAAACATTTCTCTAAAACACTGATATCCATAGACTTTCACATAATTTATGGGCGTATTATTTCGAGTACGGTTGAGGAAGAGACGGAATAGATGCACATTATATGATTAAGCCATATAAATCACCGGTCTGATTCTCTTGTTATCTGATGTCGCACACATCTCCGGGATACGTGACTTGTGGCGTTCAAAAGATAGGGTCAAATAGCTTATCTTCGCCCTCCTTGTGTTGAACGATAATTAACGCGTTAACGGAAAAGGCCTTGTGATAGGTGGGTGCGCGCCATTCTCTGTTTATTTCATATCCATTGTATCTTATGATTCGTTCATAAGTTGGTCGAGTTTGTTTAAAAGTCTGATGGTAAAGTAAACCTTCCTATTTCTGTATTGTATGAATTCATTTGTTAGCTAAGCAGTTACAAGGTGTGATGCATTTTCTACCTGAAATGTCTGCATGAAATGATGTTACAATTAATCCTGGTTTGTCTCTTCCTTTTATGTCTGTGTTTTTGATGTGTCTATATACAGAAATTAGAGGTTGGGAAGGAAAGTTATAGGCTCACTAAATGATTACATTTAATGGTTTTGTTTGACGCATAGACTCTTAATAAATAAATAAATAAAGATAAGTTGTAAGATAAATATTATATAAATAGCTGCTAATAAATATGCTCTTGAGATTCAGTAAAGCGATGTGTTCTGACTATCGGGCCGAGGACTGCGAGACGGTGACGGCGGATGAGCCGACGAGGTGGTTTCCCTTGAACAGTTTGCAGGTGTAAGTCCCAGCGTTGTTGGCGCCGTTGAAGTTGTGGAAGACGAGGTAGGCGTGAGGCACGTGGGTGCCGCTGCCCAGAGAAAAAACGCCCACATTGCTATTCCACGAGGGAATTGGTGCTTGGGAGTCGTGCCACTCCAGCCTGTAGTGGTGCAGGTCGTCCGTGGTGGACACGTGTGCCCTGCAGTACACGAACACGTCGGCCATGGGTGCAATGGCCACTTGTGTGCCGTTGACGATGACTGCTTGATCCGAGGACGTGGAGTCCACAGGCAGCGAACAAGACAGCGAGGCCAGGAACAGCAGGACTGCGCCACTCAGGAACATGGCACTCGTCTTCAGTTGGTTGTGGCTCGCCATAGTTGCTGAGTGTTTGCTAGGAATCAGGAGCAAGTGTTGTGTGGAGCTTGTGGTGCGCACACCAGTGGACTTATGAGCAGAAGCGTCAGCGCCGACCTTATATATCATTCATGTCGATTTCATATGACGTGTGGCTATGGACATCTACGTCACGGGTATCCTGTAAACGTTCTGAGAAAATAATAATAGTGTTATCAGTCGGGGGCGTGCCCCGTGTTCCGTCTCTCCATCTGGCGGGATTATTATCACCTCCGATCGTTTGCTCCCAACATGCTTGCAACTGTACTTAATCCAGTGAAAAGTTTCGGAAATGGAGGCATGTTATGGCAAGGAAGCACTACACACATAGTTTTTATCTGTCACCTGGTATGTTACTGCCATTCGTTACATTAATCCCAATATCCTAACATCACACTTGGTACAGAGAGCGTTGTAATGCATTTACAAGTATAAGGGTTTATTAATGTAGATGACGGCAAAAGGAATATACAATTTGAATAATTTTAGAGCTTACGCCAAATGTATAGAAAATTTCTTTCTTAAAACGCTTATAGTTATATCTGAACTAAATACAAATCCCTGTTCACAAATAGTACCAGTCTTGGTAAAGAAATGGACAAAGTTATCAAACTGAAGAATTCTTTAGATGTAAATGATCTTATGCCTTAGAACAAATCAGAATGAAATCAAATGCATGGACGTTAAACACCGATGATCATAATGATGAATTTCATATATATATATATATATATATATATATATATATATATATATATATATATATATATAATATATATATATATATATATATATATATATATATAATATATATATATATATATTTGTATACAAATGTTTATGCAAACACATATAGACACACCCACAGACATCCCATATATATATATATATATATAATATATATATATATTATATATATATATATATATATATACACCATTATATCAAATACAATATATGTATAATGTCTGTATATATATGTATACCTATATATGTCAATACTGTATATATATATAAATGTACATAGATGTGTACATATGTATGACACAGTACTGATACACACACACATACCCCCCCCCCCAGATATATATACATATGCATACATATATACACACACACATCCATATATTGTATTTAGTATAATTATGTGTGTGTGTATATATATATATATATATATATATATATATATATATATATATATATTATATGGTAGAAAAATCCACAATGCACAAAGTAGATTTATTGAAGAAATTGAGATAACAGTTTCGGAATCGTCCTCGATTCCATCTTCGGGTCTTCGATTCGAAGATGGAATCGAAGACGATTCCGAAACTGTTGTCTCACTTTCTTCAATAAATCTACTTTGTGCATTGTGTTTTTTTCTGCCATAGTATCAACACGGTAGAGTGTTTTTCCATTCATATATATATATATATATATATATATATATATATATATATATTATGTGTGTGTGTGTGTGTGTGTGTGTGTGTGTGTGTGTTTGTCGATCTGCCCAAGCTACGACTTCCTAGGTCGTCCCACAGGCCTCCTCCACCTAGGGTTGTCTCGAACAGAGACAACCTGGTAGGCAGGATCATCCTGAGGGAAGCGAGCCAGGTGGCCGTAAAGCCTGAGTTGGCGATCACGGATTGTGCGGGTAAATAGGACCTGTGCCAGTCTCACTGTGCAACTGCTGGTTTGACATATAGTCCCGCCAACATTACCCCATGATCCGGCGCAAGGACCTATTACAAAAGGTTCAAGGCGAGTCTCCAAGGCACAAGATAATGTCCAGGTTTCATTACCGTATAGCAAAATTGGCATTATCAGGGCCTTGAAAACTCTTAGCTTGGTCCTTCTGCACAGGTACCGACATCTCCAAATACTTCTTGTCGAGAGAGTTCATGACCCCTGCTGCCAGGTCAATCCGTCTGCTGACTTCCTGGTCTGACAGCCCAGAGTTATGAACTACACTACCAAGGTATGTAAAACTCTCTGTGACCAGTGTCCTCGCCGCAAGCAAGCACCGACTAAATAGGTTCTCCTAGCAAGTCCCCAAAGTCCTGGATCTTTGTCTTGGTCCAGGAGACCACTAGACCCAAGGGCTTCGCTTCATTATAAAATGCATTGAGACCCACCACTAAGGATTCCAAAGACTCAGAATAGCAACATCAGCAAAGTCAAGGTCGGTAACCTTGATATTGACCAGAGTTGCTCCACAATGACTTTGAACAGTAGCTCTGCCCAGTATCCAGTCCATGCAAGTATTGAAGAGTGTTGGTGCAAGGACACAGTCTTGCCTCACTCCTGAACTGACAGGAAAGAAGCTCGACAGGCCCCTACCACACTTTACAGCACTTTCAGTACCGTATCAAACGCCTTCCTGAGGTTGATATAGGCTGCAAGAAGCGTACGCCCGAACTCACGACGGCGCTCTATAATGACTCGAAGCACTAGGATACGGTCTATTGTGGACTTACCAGGAGTGAATCCAGATTGTTTCGGCCTCTGATGCCTCAGTAGGTGGTCTCTGATATGCCTCAGAAGGATGTGGGCAAGAACCTTCCCTGGTATACTGAGCAGTGTGATGCCTCGGTGATTGCTGCAGTCCCATCGGTCCCCCTTCCCCTTACAGAGAGGGATGATCACACTCCTCAACAGGTCAGGGGGAACGGTACCAGACTGCCAGATGGCAGCCAGGATAATATGCAACCCCTGCGCCATCCAAGTTAACTTTTGGTAGGTCAGTCTGGTACAACTGCTCAAAATACTCAGCCCAACACTCTTGCACTGCAACAGGATCTGATATGATCTGGCCACCTACTGAGCGAACTGCTGTCACCTGTGAAAAGGGCTTGGAGTTCAGTTTCTCAGGGCTTGGTATGTAGGACGAAGGTCATTTACTAATAAATGACCTACCTCCTCTGCAAAGCTCCTAATAAACTGTTCCTGCACACTTGGGAAGAGTACAAATCCCGATCCCCCGTCAGACGAGCCGCATTACCCATAGCACTGTACCATGTCTAGTATTGTGGGTCTGGGCACTGGCACCAGGAGCCAGAAATTCTCAATTTCTGGGACCTAGCAAAGTCCCGAAAAAGGAGGCTATTCTCGCTGCTGGTACCAGCTCCCGAACCATGGGGACTGACAGACATCTCATAGCCAGCTCAGTCACTGCCAGATACCGCATTGGTCACCCAGGACAACCCAAATATCTCGCTGGGGACACCTGTCTGGCACAGACACTAGCTGGGCGTAGAACATCTCTTTCACGTCGTCTACAAACATCGGTAGGAGTGTACACAGCAATAAGAGACATGAAGCCAAATGCTAGCTTCAGTCTCATTACCATTGGACACTCATTGACTGGAGTC
Organism: Penaeus vannamei; assembly: GCF_003789085.1. Taxonomy (NCBI): domain Eukaryota; kingdom Metazoa; phylum Arthropoda; class Malacostraca; order Decapoda; family Penaeidae; genus Penaeus; species Penaeus vannamei. The sequence goes on from NW_020869445.1 coordinate 13,700, forward strand.
TGCTGGAGATGGCCATGGTTACTCCCTGATGGTGACCGTCGCTGCGGCCTGACCAGTAGTAGGTGTAGCCACCTACACTGATCGGGCCGCTGCCAGGTCTTTTCACCTCTGAAAGAGCAGCCACCTCCACTCTCAGCCTCCCCAGTTCCCTCGACAGCAGAGGCAACCGATCATCCTGACGCAAAGAACGGATGTTCCAAGCCTCCCAACGGGATCCACAGCCCGCCTCTCTTGCTGGGTGGGAGGAGCAGTTCCCCTCCTCCCAGCATTTCCAGATATACTAAACACTGCCGATGGTTTTTATCTGGGGGATGGAGGACTGGCAAGGCCCACCTCCCCCGAGCCTCCCATTAACCCCAGAGGGCAGGAGTTGGTACAGGGCCAGGGCGTGTCCACACGCTGGTGGGCCATGATCCTGTACCTCTAAGGCCTCTTGCTGCTCCGAGATCCCCCACATTTTAGCCTGGAACCGCAAGGTACCCAGTTTGCATGGAAGGCCACGAGGAGGCACAGCAGGAGTCTCGATGATGGAGAGGCTATGCACTGGCAGGGGAGGCTTATGCAGTGCTACTCCCTTTTTTGCACTAGGCTAGCCAGCAGTGGCAGCTGCAAGCGAGAAGGCATGCAAAGCTCTTAACACTAACTAGACTACCATGCCATCGCTTCAGACCACCCTGCACATGACTCGCTATGGGACTTCATGAGACCCTGCGCCTCTTGTTGAGGTGTGATTTGCATCCAAGGGAGGAAAAGGTCCTTTTCCTCCCTTGGATGCAAACCATATGCCACCATGCTGGCCCAGTGCGGGCTAGGGGTCCTCATAGTCGCCCTTTACAACAGTGACATACGTTGTAAGTATTCTTTTCTTATTGGTTTAGGTAGCCTGCAATCCAACAGTTCACTACTTTCTTTTCAGATCAGCACAGGAAGTACACATATCAATGCATTCTAACACTATGAAAAATCTGCGTTAAGTGCTGGACTGACACAAGGTAAGTGTGTCAAGAGTGTGTGACATTTATGATTCAGTGGTCTCAGCTTATCCTGGAAGCTGTCCACATACAAAGAGGGCGAAACGGCCTACAAGCCGAGACACACACAAGCAACTTGTCCAAAACTGGCCAACTGATTGAACAGCGTCTGGCGAGCGGTTCGACGCAAAAAAAGCAGAAGGGGTACGAGGCAGAATCCCAGAGTGTGGATGGAAATGTTGAATAAATGAGGGAATTCATCATGAGAGTTCTTTTCAGTCCCATGGAAACGTTGGGAAGAATTATATGAATAGATTTTCTAATAATAGATTGTAACTCAAGCTGATAATCAGAGGCCCAGACGTCCTAATATGAATGTGCGCCCTTAATAGATTGTCCATTGAGACATCGTGCGTTATACCTAGAATGGAAATGCAATTCTAATGGGACCATTCAGCCGCGTCTAACGTTTCCTTTTGCATAATCTTGATGCCAACGGGGAATGTCGAATTCATTTCCTTTACGTAAATAGACGTGGACATGTACAATACATTCAAACACAAAGTATAAAGCAGCTTAATTCCTTTGAGGAATTAAAACATCAATTTATCAGTGAGTGAGATAAGAACCGCTGCGATCTGATTCCTTAGCAATAGAGAATTATGGAATGTTCATTATTTTACACGTATGTATGCATATTTGTATGTTTGTGCTCGTGTGTGTTTGTGTGTGTGTGTGAGAGAGAGAGAGAGAGAGAGAGAGAGAGAGAGAGAGAAAAGGAGAACATCTGTGGTTACCGATATTTATTTATCACAGATCAATTCTTGGTTTTCGATTTTTTCTATAGATAAAGGTACGGAGAAATAATTCATAAGCTCATGTAGCGAACTCGTTCCTGCAGGAGCGGTGGGGCGGCCTCTTCCGGCCGTGAGGCGAGCACATGCAAGGATGTCTCAGGCGCTCTTGATCGAAGTTTGTGATTCTCAGAAGATGCTCAGATAAGAGGTGATAAGAGCGGGGTGGCTACCTCGTGAACTAACCTCGCTTGACTTACGCTGTCCATTCATGCCCAGCAGCAAGACAATGCTGCAGTGAGGTTCCCGCCCGAGACCCGCTTTCTGTCCGACCATTCCGGAAGGAGCCGCTGACGTCACTGGCATCGGCCCGGACTCGCCCCCGAGCCGTTCAGCGAAGCGCTGTGACGCCACGCGCCCTGGCGGTTGAAGGCGCGCGAAGCGAGTTGAAGACATGAGTCGGGGATGTTTTCGGTGACGTCAGACTGAAGAACGCGAGCTCAAATCAGTAATATTGTTGTGCATTTAGATATATAGATATGTAGAGAAATATAGAACGATTATCAATTAACTGTTATCTCTACATTCATAATACTCTAATGCATTTAGATATACTGAGTATAGAAAGATTAATCAATTTACAGTTATCTCTACAGATAAGCCTTCAAGAGCTGCAGGAACAATACATTAATTCATCACCCACGTCGCAAACGCTGACAGTGTCTTCAGCGAAGACTGTTTTAGTTCCGATCCGCATCCGGATCCGGATCCAAGGACTTTTAAAGGATTCCAACCGCGAGCCTATTTCCTTGGCGGAGGTATGCGTTCTCTGAGTGCTTCGAATTAGTATTATTTCTATCATTGTTTCTATTATCATCACTAACATTATTGTTATTATTACCATTATCATTATCACCATCATCATCATTACCTATATCGTTATCAGTATCATTAACAGTAGTAGTAGTATCATTCTTATTGTATTATCATTATTGATGTTATTGCTATTCTAATCATTATCATTGCTATCATTAGTACTATAATGATCATTACAACTATTAATATCATCTATTATCATCATACCATTAGTATCATTATCATTATCATTATTATCATTATCATAATTGTTATCATTCTCATTATTTTCATATTATCATTGTTATCATTACCATTACTTGTACAAAGCGTATTACTAATTCTTCCCGTGTTATTTAATAGTTTATCATACTGTAAATCGAATAAAACCGTCAAGCCTCATACAAAGCATGGGTAGTAAAAGTAATATTCTCTTTCTTAAACGTCTCTGACGACTGAAGGCAAAGTGCCAGTCATCGGGGGAAGAAAAGATAAAAAGTCTAGTGGTTTTAATTTTTATTCCCAATTCTGGCTTCCTCATTCTTCCCACAACTGTCTATCTTCATAATTACCATTGATGCTATTTATAATCATTGTTATTATTAGCAGTATCATTACCACCATCGTTATTGATACTATCTTAGACATCTTTCGTCTAAACGAAATGTATTAATCAGACAATTATTTCCTTTCCATCGCCCTTAGATTGCTCAGTTCTCTCTCCCTCTTGCACGCCCGCCTTTCCCTGCCGCCTCTCCGCTCCTCTCCTGCGGGCCAAGGCAGCCCTACGAGGAGCAGCACTGGAATTGGCCCGACGCATCCCTGCAGAAGAACCGGCACACGCCCCCGCTCCCGGGCCGAGTTCCTGACGCTGAGCCGGTGCCCAGGGGGAAGCGGCCGCCTGAACCATTCGGGATTTGGCCCCCGGGGCCCGGGTTCGCGGGAAACTGGCTGCTAGGGAATTGGTTGTTGGGAATCTGGTTTGTGGGAAACTGGTTGTTAGGGATCTGGTCTGTGGGGAATTGATTGTTAGGGATCTGGTTTATGGGAAACTGGTTGTTGGGGAATTGGTTGGGGAATTGATTGCCAGGAAATTTATTGTTGGGGAATTGGTTGGGTGTTGGGGAATTGGTTGCCAGGAAATTGGTTGTTGGGAATTGGTTGTTGGGGAATTTTGTTGGGGAATTGGTTGCCAGGAATTGGTTTGGGGAATTGGTTGCCAGGAAATTGGTTGTTGGGGAATTGGTTGCCAGGAAATTGGTTGTTGGGGAATTGGTTGCCAGGAAATTGGTTGTTGGGGAATTGGTTGCCAGGAAATTGGTTGTTGGGGAACTGGCTATTAGGAAATTCTCCAGCAGGGAACTGATTTGACGGAAATTGGCCGTTGGGGGTCAGACCAAGGGGGAGCTGACTCGGGGGAAAGGCGCTGCCTGGAAGCCCGTTGGGGAAGGAGCCGACGGGCGGCCGAAGGGGACGGAATTGTCCCGCCGGAATCTGGTTGCCTGGGAAGAGCGCGCCCTGGAATGGGCCGGGAGGGAACTGGCTGGCCGGAAAGGGTTCACCTGGGAAGAAATTGGGCGCCGGCTGGCCGCCAGCCGGGAATTGCCCGCCCAGGAAGGGGCTGACTGGACGAGCTGGGAATCCATCGCCCTGGAACTGGTTGGCTGGAACAGGCGGGAATACATCAGCTGGAACTGAGCTGTCGGGAATTCCATCGGAGGGGAACTGGCCAGCGAACGCCGCCTGCCCATTGCCTTGGGCGTCGCCCTCGGCTGGCCGGAGGCCGGGGTCAATCAGTTCATCCTTGGATCCTTCGGTCGAAGCTCCTTCACCGAGCGCCTCGGCCAGCTGCTCGTCCTCCTCGCCTCCGGGGAGCTGCTCTGTGCCCTGTAGATCCACTCCGGGAGACGAAGCTTCCGCCAGCGCGGCGCTCTCTCCCTGCTGTTCAGCTGCCTGGGCGTCGTCGGCAGCTGGCTCTTGCCCCGGGGCGTCTCCATCGGTAATTGGCGAAGGCGAGGCAGCATTCGCTCCTTGAGGCATTGGCGTGGTCGCCGGCGCCTGCGGTGTGGTCGACAGGCCAGCACTCGGCGCTGGAGGGACAACAGGGCCCTCGGCATCGTCCAGAGGCGAGGTCGTGGCGGTGGCGTTGACCAGAAGGAACGAGCCGTCGGGCGCGGCCGTCACGAGCAGGCCCCCGACGGACGTGACCGAAGGAGGGCCGTTCGGGAGGCTGGACTCCGTCTCGTTGTTGCCGACAGCATGTTGGAAGAGGTCGTGGAGCTCCTGGGGAGGGAAGGGAAGGCCTTTGAAGCAAGGAGGCAAACAACACAGACACAAGCGGCCGCCGCCAAGGCTGGCGGGGCATTAGAAGGGCATCCGAAGGCGCTGGACAGGCCGGCGCCCCGTGCCCCGCCCTACGTCAGCGCCCGTCGCGGATTGCAATGATAGATCTGGAAATGTAAATTTTCCTTATCATTCCCATTACTATTATCGTTATTGTTATGGTAATTATGATGATATCATTGATTAGCATTATTGTTAAAATTATTGTTGTTATTAATGTTATCATTATTACAATAATTTGTATAATTATTATTGATATTGATATCACTATTATCATTCTTATTCTTATTATCTTTGATATTATCACTATTAATATTATTACTATCATTATTATTATTACCTTATTTCATTATTATTATTCTCAACTATATAATTAGCATATTATCATTATCAATCTAATTAGCATATTATTATTATTATCAATATAATTAGCATATTATTATTATTAATATCATTATTATACTATTATCCTTATTACTATTATCATAATTGTTATCGTTATCATTATCATTATTTTTTTATCGTTATTATTATTATTATTATTATTATCATCATTATTATTATTACTACTGCTATTATCATAATAATAATAATAATAATAATAATAATAATAATATATTATTATTATTATTATTATCACTATTATCATCATCGTCATTATTACTATTACCATTATTATTGATATTGATACTATCATTATTATTGCAATCATTATCATTATCACAATAATAGTAATAGTAATGATAATAATAATAATAATAATAATAATGATAATAATAAGTACTGCTTTTACTAATATTGTTATTGTTAGTATTGCTATTATCATTATTGTTATTATTACAATAACAGTAATAATAAATATTATTATCATCATTACTGCAGTAATAATAAACATTAAACCTGTATCCTATACCTTGAAAATATTGGAAAGAATTATAGATGTCAGAGTAAGAGCGGAAGTAGATATAGGGAAAGAGCAGCTTGGATTTATGAAAGGAGGCGGAACATCTGATGGAATACCTTGTCTTAGGCAGGCGATGGAAAAATTCAGAGAAAAGCAAATATATCTATATATGGTATTCATAGGCCTTGAAAAGGCCTATTATAGAGTACCAAGACAAGAAATTTGGAAAAGTCTGAGAGAGAAGATGATTCCTCAAAAGTGTTAGAATGATACGTGAAATGTACAGGAATGCAGCCACCAGGGTGAGAAGCTGTGCTGGAGAGACGGATAGCTCTGAGGTAAGAGTGGGACTACATCAGGGGTCGGCACTTGGCCCGCTTATCTTCAACATCATGATGGATGTGATGACCGGAGAGGTAAGAGACAGTGCCTTGGAGCATACTGTATGCTGACGGCATTGTATTGTGTGCAGAGAGGAGGGAGGGTCTAGAGATTGGAAAGTTGGAAAGGTGGAGAACAGCATTGGAGGAAAGAAGAATGAGAATAAGTAAGCCCAAAACTGAATATCTGTGCACCAGCATTGATGAGGGAAGCATAGAGATGGATGGAGAAGAGCTAAAGAGAGTACAGAAGTTCAAGTACTTGGGGTCCATAGTGGATGCTAGTGGGAACTTGGATGAAGAAGTGAAGCATCGAGTACAGGCAGGGTGGAACAACTGGAGGTCTGCCTCTGGGGACCTCTGTGACAAGAAAGTACCGCTAAGATTGAAGGGAAAGTTTCATAGGACAGTTAATAGACCAGCCATGCTGTATGAAACAGAAACAGTAAGTATGAAAAATGAGGAGAAAAGAATGGAGGTAGCAGAAATGAGAATATTGAGGTGGATGTGTGGGGTAACAAGAAAGGATAGGATTAGGAAGGAGTACATAAGAGGGTCGACAAAGGTGGTAGAAATATCAAAGAAAATACAGGAAGGGAGACAGGTGGTACGGACATCTGCTGAGAAGGAACGAAGATATTGTTGGAAATACAATGGAGATGAAGGTTCAGGGTGGACGGAGGAGGGGAAGACCAAGAAAGAGATGGCGAGACTGTGTAAGGGATGACCTGCAATTGAAAGGAATCACAGAGGAGGAAGCACGACAGAAATCAGCGGGGGCTCGTCCGAAACGGCGACCCATATAGAAATGGGAGAAAGATGAGACTATCTATCATCATTATCATTATCATTTTGGTCGCTTATCTTGCCAGAACGATTGTCATTATTACCACTAAAATTATTTACATAACCATCAACGTTATAATCAGTATGTTTATTTTCCAGTCCATACCATTATGAGTATCATCTTTATTATTATTATCATTATCAGATACTTGATCATCTTCCACAGAGTGTATCATTCGAGCACAGGGCGCCGCACCTGCTTCATGCTAATAATAAATGATGATAGTACTAACAGAGGATCTCACTTTCTCGCGTCAAGATCTTGAAAAGAAGTGGCAGAGAAAGAGGATTACGACAGTGACATTGATGGTAATGACAGTGATTATAATGAAGATAGTAATAAGGATAATAATAATCATAATAATAATGGGAATAATGATAACAATGATGAAAATGATGATAATGATAATAGTGATAAAAATAATAATAATAATCATATTAAATAATGGAAAAAATCATAAAAAGAGTAGATAGTAATAATAATAATGATAGTAATGATAATAGTAATAACAATAATACTATTATTATTATAATTATAAAATAGTAACAATAATGATGATAATAATGATGATGAATAATGATAATGATAACAATTATGGTGATAAAATAATATTATCAATATTAATGATAATAATGATGATAATAATCACAATGGTAACAATAATGATAATTATGATGATAATGATAATAATAGTAATAATGACAATGATAATAACAATAATGATAAGGATTATAATAATGATAATAATGATAACAGTATGAACAATGATAATAATCATGATAATAGGAATAGTACTAATAATAGTACTACTACTACTACTACTACTAATAATAATAATAACATTAATAAAGACTTATAGAAACAGTGATGACAAAAATATGATGACAATAATAAAAATGTCAATAAAGATAATGACGGCAACAAAAACAAAAACAACAATAATAGTAATGATAATAGTAATAACAGTAATATGAATAAAAACAAGAATAGGAATGATAATAATGATAATAATTATAACAATAATTTTTATGTTGATAATGTTAACAATTGTTATTACTATTATCAACATTATTATCATTACTATTATCATTATTATTATCATTATTATTATCATTATTATTATTATTATTATTATTATTATCATCATCATCATCATTATTATCATCATAATCGTTACCATTATTATTGTAATCATTATTACTAAGGTAATGATGATGATAACATTGATAACAATGGTGATGATAATAATAATAGTAGTAATAATAACAACAACAACAACAAAACAAAAACAACAGCAACAACAATAATAATAATAATAATGATAATGTGATGATGATGATGATAATAATTCTTTCTTTATTTTCATGTTTGATCATTATGATCATCACCATTCTCACCATTGCTATCATAATTATCATAAAAACTAACACCTTCACCAAAGCGACCGGCGCTGAGCAGGGCGGGCGGCCCTCGGGGAGAAGCGGGCCTCTCCGCCTGGACTCGCCTGCGCCGTCGCTGAATTCCGCTCTTCAAGGGAACTTTCCTTTTTCATTATTCTATACTGAACAGACTCTCATTTTTTCCATTCGTTATTTTACTTTCCCAATCACCATACAGGGAGTCCTCGACTTACGACGGAGATCCGTTCCTACCATTTCGTCGTAATCCGAATTTTGACGTAAGTCGGAACACACCTAAATACAGTAT
>NW_020869445.1:45000-57500 GCF_003789085.1 Penaeus vannamei
TTTGACCAACTCTACAGTCTGGGAGTGTGTTTCTCATTGGGTGTAATTAAAACCAATGTCTGTACTTTGCTTAAAGAAAATATCAGTATCTATAGAGTCAACAAAAGTAATATTAGATACATTGTGTAAAACATTTATTGTCAGTTATCACAAAATTTGTTTTCTAATTATCAAAAACAAATAAACAAAAAATGGCTGATTTGAAATCAATGATCTATACTCATGTCAGTGGCCCATTGGACTAGCATTAATAATTTTGAATCAGTAGATTGGTTTTCGTGCTTCTTTCTTAAAAAAAAATATACGCCATGAAACACGAAACAATGGTAAAATGCTCTGTATTGCTAAAACAAGAAGTACTATGCACAGTGTTATTCAAGCAAGAGGCATGTGCGGTCTATTATAGCAGTGCTTTTCACAGTTGAAACACCAAGCCTGGCTGAGCACTTAGACCAAGTCAGGTCCACGACAAAGACAAGGCTAGTTGAGCTGCGCCTGAACATATGATATAATAAATAATTACAAGAGTATCACAGCCCTGTTGGTGCTGTGGCAAAGATTGGCTAACCACCACTTGTATGGTGTCAAATAGAAATTGGCATCCTTCTACATTTGTCTGTTAACTGGCTTGCATCAGGTGGATTTTAAATTGAACGCAGACCATGCAGTTGTAGGGAAGAAATCTGTTTTGGAAGGCACTGCAGCGGCTTGTTTATATTTACCTTTTTTTTCAAATAAGTTTGCTCTATTAGTTACATTGACCTTTAACGTGAGAAAAATGAATAGATAGATAATTGATTAAATAGCTTATGAATTAATTAGTATACATTACACTTGAGAGGAAAAAAAAAAAAAATCCTTTTCTTTTTTTACTGTTTCTAAAAATCTAATATTCTTGTTTCATTCAGAATGGTCTTGATATGCCATTTCTTTATTAGACAGCAGATGTTATAGAGTGACACATCCTAGCATAGACAAAGAACTATCCTTTTATTATACAGGAAGTGAAAGTCCTAGAAAAAAAATTGCTCTTTTGATTGCCAAATAGCTTCTTTATGCATAAAATTATTAGTGTGTTATAGTAAGCCTTCATTTCTATTGGATATTGGCCAAATAATAAAATTTGCCAAATGCTTAAAGGTCAAATAATCATTATAGTAGCACCAGTACTTTATTAAAAAGAAATAAACATTGTGTCCCCATTTCTCATACATGGTATTCAAAGAGTATAATCAGATGTCTAATCCCCGAATCCCTATTTCTCAGGATGGGCATTTTTGGCAATTCGATACAGGCTCGGGTTGCAGGAAAGGGCCTGAAGTACCTGTGGAATAAGTCAAAGCCTTTTACCATCGCTGTTGTGGTTGTGGTTGGGGCAGTAAATGTTGCCTATTACATCAAGCGGTACCAGAGGAGGTATGTATGTAGGAAGAGCAGGAAATTTTAGATTGGAGAGTGAGCGTTTGGGGAACTTGTTTCACTGTTTCAAAATTTTGCTTGTGGTCCCCCCCAAAACAAAGATAATAATAATTATGATGATAATGTTGATGATGATAATGGTGATAATGATAATAATGATAATGATAATAATGATTATAATGGTAATGATAGTAATAATAATTATTATAATAGTAATAAAAATAATGATAATAATGATAATGGTGATAATTGTAATAATGATAGTTATAATAATAATGATAATGATAATAATGATAAGGATAACAACAATAATAATAGTGATAATGATAATAATGAACCATATTCATGTTGATAAATGTAGAAAGGTATGAATAAGAATAAACATCTTCACAATACAAGAGATGTATTTGACTGGCTTCGAATACATCTTCAGAAACGCATGTATTTCTGACAAAGATATATTCAAACCCAGTCAAATACATCTCTTGTATTGTAAAGATATCCATTCTCATTCATACCTTTCTACTGCTAATAATGATATTAAGGAATTGTCATTTTTCCAAAATTATTTTGACAAGTAAAATCATTTTAATGCAGAGAAATTAAATGCTTTTTCTTAATCATGTTCTTTTTTTTTTCTTTGGATGAATTTTGCCTCTTTTTAAAATTATTCTTTATGTCTTTTTTCATCTAATTCTCTCTTAGTGACTTTCATCTAATTCTTTTTATAAAGTATTATTTTCTTTTTCTTTCTTTCTCTCTTTCTTTGTGAGCTTGTGTATTTATGTTCTGGTTATTACTGTGATATGAAGCAAAGTTTTGTGTGCGTCACTGAGTCTGATGGGGAACAGTTTGCATTCTTGTGATTTTTCAAGTGACATGTTTTGATATTGTATATTTATAAATTTTTTGTATAAGTACATATATATATATATATATGTAAATATATATATATATATATATATATATATATATTTATATATATATATATATATATATATATATATATATATTATTATATATATATATATATATATATATATATATATATATATATATATGCATATATATCATATATATATATATATATATATATATATAATAATATATATATATATATTTATATATAGTAATATATATATATATATATATGCATATATAATATGTATATATATAGGTAATATAATAATATATATATATAATAACATGATATAATTATATATATAGGTATATTACATATAGTATATATATATATTATATATATACATAATATATTATAGATATATATATATTTATATATTAATTATGTATATAATATCATAATATGTATAATATAAATGTAATTAATATGGCTATATATTATAATATATATAATATATAGTAGTAGTATATCTATCTAATATCATAACTATATATAAAATATATTATGTTATACTAATTGGTAATAAAATATAATATGTAGTAATATATAATATATATATACATAATATATAATATACTATAATATATATATGTAATTATATATGAATGTATATATGAATGTAGAATGTCATGTAGTTAGGTATGTATAGTATTGATGTGTATGTGGTGTATTAGTGTCGTTTATGTATAATGGTCGGTTATGGTTATTTTGTATGTAATATATTGATTGTGATATTTAGTGAGGTAAGGTACTTGTATATGTATAAGCGTATATATAACATGACATTATGTTATATATGGTATAGATATAGATATTTGTATAAACTTCCGTCTATGGCTATACCGCTTAAAAGAGTATATAATAGTTATTGTTATATATTATCACGGTTAACGGCCCCTCTAGCTTCTCACACTATAACTACTATCAATATTATAAAATAAATAACTATATACACTATATATGAATACTATATAATCATATATTATTATGTATAGATCCATGTATGTATATAATCATGTATAGGAGTAAGGGTAGTAATACCTTACTAGATACTATATATTATAGGCGGGCGAGTGGGTATAATATCTATATCTATAGGGTAATATTAATAATATAAGGTGATAAGTAATATTATTCTTCAGTAATAATTCTAACGTGTAATCAAGTCAATACTGCTAATGCGATATAACTAATAGTCTCATTATTAGTAATGAATTACTGATGTATACTATATGACTGTATATATTATATATTATCTATATATATATTCTATACGTAGTAATATATATATGATATATATATATAATAATCGTTTCATATATATAATAACTTCTCTAGTTCATACAATCAATTGGGGGCGGGCTGAACGCCAAACATGGGGGCGTCCACTGGACGCCGCATCTACCTTCGCTTCCACATTACGAGGATTGGCCTTCATGGCTTAGAACCGCCAGGCAGGGACTCGGCATCTCTATTTCTTCACCGGCAGGGTTGATGGGGTCGAAGAAGGCTCGTCTGCACACGAATAACGGCGCCGACGGACTTCCTCGGCGTCGTGGCCATTCCCCCACAGGCTCCTCCGGACCCGCAGGTTGTCTCGAGACAGATTGACGACACCTGTATGGGGCAGAGTAATCATCCACTGCAAGGAAAAGCGAGCCAAGGTGGCCGATATAGACCGCATTGAGTCATGGCGATCAATCGGATTGTGGCCAGATTAACCACCGGCTTCCTGTGCCACGTCTCACGGGTGCGACATACGTTGGTCAGGTGGGACACAATGGCTCTACCCAGCAAACAGTCCGAACCGAAAATGTCCCATAGAGGAATCCTGGGCAATAGGCGAAGCAAAGAAGGCCTATTACAAAAGGCTTTCAGAGACGGAGCCTCACAACCGGCACAGGAACAATGATGCCCAGGTTTCGTAGCGTCATTAATCTATTTCTTATCGTGGGGCAAGGAAAACTGGTAGGTGGGATAGGAGCTCTATGAAAACCCGTAGCGTTGGGTCCTTCTGCACTGCGCAAAATCTACGGACAAATAATCTTAGTTAAGAGGAGGGAAAGGGATTCATGAACCCTTGCTGTGCCTCGGGGACACTTCATTCACTAGCCGAACTCCTTCTCAATGGGTCTGACAAGCCCAGAGTTAATGAACTACACTACCAAAAACAGGTACATGTAAAAGCTCTCTTGTGACTTCAAATGTTCCTCTTCGACCACGCAAAGCAGATTGCGTCAAGTTCAAACTCACAATTCCAGGGCAACACTCGGTTCCAGAAGATCGGTCGGCGGGACACGGAATAGGAAACAAGAGTTTGGGAGCGGCTCACCCTCAGTACCTTAAGTCCAACCGCGTGTCACCCAAAAATAGAAACAGCGCTCTAGGTGTGATCATTTTGAACCAACTGCGCGAAGAAGTTTGAGTGAGGAGACACCCGGGAGATTAAGGGGAGTAGTCCACTAACAAATCTATGGTCAGAGTACCGGGAACAGAACTTCAGCACTCCTGTCCGGTTGCAATTCTTGAAGGATCCTCACCAACGATGCTAACGAGTATGTGGTCGTGCTGGCCTTGCACCATTTACGGCTGCATGCACTGAAGGCCCTGGAATGTCCAGAGAGTAAGACGAAGGTGGGTCTGGGCACTGGTACTATAGATAGAAGGAAGCCTAACCATAAATCCTCAATAGGTGGTCTGGAACCGGTCAGCGCAAGGCCTAAGAGTAAAATGGAAGAGGTAGGCAAGTCTTCCCGGTTGAGAAAAAGGAGGGCATATTTCGGGGGGCCGGTGAGCCCGGACTGCCCTCGAAGAGTATTGGGAAAGAGGGGCCAAGAGAGGGAGCAATAGAGCCCCCGCATGCCACGAGATGCATCGAAGCTCCAGACCTGGGGACCGGACAGACATCACATAGCCCAGCCTCGCGATCACAGCCAGATTCCTCGGACCGCATTGAAGTCCCAGAAACAATGCGAAATATCTCGCCGGGAGACATCTTTGTCTACCACAGAGTAGTAGAGTTTGGCAATAGAAACAATCTCTTCTCACGTAAGTTTAATCAAACATCGGTAAGGGAGCGTACACAGCAATAAGAGAAATGAAGCAGATAGCTTTCATACTCAATACCCAATTATACAAAACACTCATACCGAACAGGAGTAAACCTGTACTACGGAGGGCTGGAGTCTGGCTGGAGATGCAATGGCTTAACTTTAAACCTGGAGAATAGGTGGCCGTCGTACGGGCGGCCCGACCCAGATTATTAGGTGTAAGCTCCCAGGCCTACACAGGAATCGCATGAAAGCGCTGCATGCCAGAAAAGATCTCAGGCCTCCTCACCTCCGAAGAGAGCAGCCACCTAACCTAGTCCTTTCCCAAGTTCCTCGACAGTAGAGGCACACCGATCATCTCTGATACAAAAGGGCATAAAAGAAACGAGCATGTTCCAAGCCCCCACACCTGACCGAATCCGCCGTAAGGTGTAAGCGCACCTCTGGCAGTAGCGTCCAGGGATGGATTTTGCACAACCCTCTTGCCAACCCACCGGATTCGCCTCCGTTCCCATATAAAAGAGGAGTTGGCGGGACTGCGTGCCTCCATCATCCATCCCTACTATGGGCTGGGTTCCCAGGGCTTTCCCGCTCCAAAGCTTCACTCTGTGGGCTTGGCGGCCTCAAACGGACAGATGGCGCAGCCGCAAGAGCAGAGACGAAGCCTACAGTTGCCAGGGGTGTTCACCAACCAGGCCTGTACGCGTCACAAGGCAGACGAGAGAGTTCGTCCAATCCTATCCGGCCAAGACAGGCCCGCACAGGGTACCAGCGAGGCCTTCACAACTATGCTGGGTGGGAAGCGGGGTACTGTAGTCATCATCCCTCCCTCCCTCGGGGAGGGCAGGACGGCGGCGAGGCGCCAAGCACCGCTGATCGTCCCGTTCGCTATAAACAGCACATGGCGATAGTGGTATTAATGGCTTTCTATCTGGGGGGGAGGAGGATGGCACCCAGGCCTACACACACCTCCTCACCCGAGCCTACGCGAGTTACTCACGCCAACGAAGGGGCTATTTCGAGGGGGCGAGGGAGTTGGGTACACCGGTAGAGAGCCAGCAGCGGCCAGGAGCCGCTGTTCACGATCGTACATGTCTCAGGTAGAGACGGGAATTGCCGGTGGGCAGTGAGGGGCGTTCTCGTCTCATGACCTGGGACACGGGTGCTGGGGGCCCTTTCGTCTTGCTGCTGCTCCCGAGATCGGGCCCCCCTCCAGTTTGGGGTTGTAAAGGCCTGGAACTAATACTATATATATAATTATATATATATTATATATAATACTATAGGAGTTAATATAGTTATAATCGTTGAATATATATATATTATATAGGGTATAGTGAAGGTTATAATATATATGTGGATAGTAGGGGCTGATGTGGTATGGCGTATTGTAGATGATGAAGTTAGAATAGACTAGGGTGTATTTGAGTTATATTTATAGTCTAATTTTAGAGATAGGACGTCGGGTAGGAACTTTATAGTAGATATTTTGGGCTCAGGTATATAACATTTATTGGTGTAGAATATGCATTATGAGAGAGGTGATATATTGTATATATTATAGGTAGCATATACGGTAAGGGTAAGTATAGTTGGTGAGTAATATCGGGTCGGATACTTAGAGTGAGTGATGAGTTAAACTTAGTGAGTCATAATAGTATATATATGGGTTACGGGTAAGGGAGGTAGTTATATATACCTAGGTATACATATATATGGAGTAGGGTATCAGATAGTATATATATTATATATTATTATAAATGTAGTAGCGGAGGGTTATAGTAGTATATACCGTATATATAGCCGGCGCGAGTAGGTATAATAAAGTAAGTATATTATATCACTATATATATAATATATAGTAATATGATATATATAGTAATATATATATAGTAATATATATATAGCTTTTATGGTAGATAGATATAAATGGTGTGGAATTCATGAGGATGAACCGATATGCATTAACAGGAAGAAAAGGGGAAGGAAAGAAATAACACATGCATATTGCCGAAGGCTTTTCGGTGGTGTTTTCTTGGTCTTCCCTCTATTGTTCCATGTTGTGCAATGAATATAATGTATATACTATGTAATACTCAACCACGAAACAACCTGTTTTTCCTTGAGGAGGGTCAATGCAGGTGTCCAGTTGAGAAAATGACAAAGCCATTGGATTCCAAGTGGTAGTAGTGGGCAATAACCATGTTCATCTAAGGAAGGGCTTCCAATCAGGCAATGTGGTATTAGCCAACATGACCTCTACTAATAATGACTTTGAAATAGGCCTATATAGGATATTTATAAATATATATATATATACTAATATACTATATATATAATATATACTTTATATATTTATATATGATAGTATGTATGTGTATATTATATAGTTATATATATATAGTATTATTATGTATATACATGATGGTATATTAAATATACATATATAATATATACGTATAATCTATTTGTATGCTGTATAGATAAAAAAATTATTAATTATATTATATTATATATACGTATACTTGATAGTACTATGCTAGCTACTGTACGTAGTAGGTGACTTATCATATCTATTATATATATTATAAGATGCTATAGTATATATTATATATAATTTATAAAATTATATACCATTATAAACACTCATCTATACATAACTAATTATAATAATATACTGTATGTTATGAGTAATAGCTGATACTTGTTATTATAGTACTGAACTATGTCTATACTTAACGACTGATCACTTGGAATAATATATAATATGATATATATATATTATATATATAATTATATATATATATATATATTATATATATATAATATGCTCATATATATGTAATATATATATAGTGCTATATTATTATCGGTCATGTAATATTAATATTAACTATATATATGATCTATCTATATATTTTTATATATATTATATACTATACTATATATACTATATATCTATATCATATATAACTAGTACATTGCATATAATTATAGTTACGTATAGGCCTGTATCTATGTATGTATGTATATATTAATATATAATATATATATATTATATATATAAGTATATATATAATATATGTATATATACTATGTATTATTAATATATATATATATAATTTTATATTGTATAATATATTGTATATTATTATGTATATAATATATGTATGTATATATTATGTATTATACTATATTATATATATGTTATAGTATATATGTAATATATGTATTACGATATAATATAATATGTTGGTGTGTGGTAGTTTGTGTGTGTTGTGTGTATAATATATATATAGATATACTATATATATATAATGATAATATATAGATTATATATATATTATATATACTGTATTAAGCTACAATATATATGGTATAGTATAATTGTATTAATAATATATGTATACTATATAATGTTAATATATATAAATGTATATATAACTAATGTTTATATAATAATATAAACTATATATTATTTTATTTATATACACAGTATTATAACATATAATACTATATTTTATGATTTATATATATGTATATATATTATTATATTATAATACATATATGATATAATATATAATATATTATATTTATATGATACTATATATCATATAGTTCTGTTATATACTCTACTATAGATATCCGCTATATATCATCCCTTATTTCATTATTGTTTCTAAATACTATATATATTATGATTTTATATCTATTTTATTTATATTATAAATGATTATATATTCTATTATACTATATAATATGTATTGGTTACATAATTATATATTAATATAATATATACCTAGTATATAATTCTTAATAAGATGAACTGAAAGTCTTTCTATGTCATTATATGCCGACATCATCACGGTTTGAAAAAATGTCAATTAAATACTGAATAGAATTTCCTTCTTTGCTTATCATCCACTCACATAATTGTGTGAAATATGGCAACATTTTACTGTATAGCATATAACACTATTATATACTTTATATATACTACTTATATTCTATATATATATCATCTATATATATACCACTATTGTTGTGTGTGTGTTGTGTTGTATATTGTTAGTGACTGTGTGTATGTACCTTGGAATGGTGCCATATATACGAAGCTAGATAGTAGTAGATACGATGCATATACATTATATCTACATATATATAGGTCATCACATATATATGTCTATATATATATATTCTATATATTTATCTATATATATTCTAAAATATTTATATATATACTAACCTATATATATAGGGTCTATATATATATAGTATTAAACATATCTCATATATCTATCTCACTTATATACTCTATAAATGTATATACCCCTTACCTTATATCATAAAGAATAGATACTATAAGACTCCAGACTATAGATATAGATGTATAGTGAGATAGATACTTGATATAGATACTATAGATTACACGTACATACATATAGTAAGAATATAATAGGTACATACATGTACCATACATGTATATATATATATATATATATATATTATATATAATAGTATATAGTACTATTATATTAATATAATATATATATATATATACTATATATAATACTTACATATATATAGCATTATGGGTAGACATATATGTACAATACAGTATTACTAATATTGTCCATACATATACATATATAATCATATACAATCATGACGTTACATACATATACCATATATATAATACACATTATATATATATATAAGGTAAATATAATAATATATAGTATATATATATCCTATTATATATATGTATATATATATGTATACTATATATATAATATATAATATATAATTAATAAATATATTATATAATATATTATATATAATCTGTGATATATACATATTAGACATCGTTCTATGGGTATTCGGAGCAACGTCACACTGCACAAAGCACAAAAGGCATCACGCACACGCACAAGCAGGCTAGCACAAGCACAAGCACAATAGCACACGCACGGGTGCCGGACGCAACACGATAGAGCTTGCGGACATCGCACTGACTGGTCAGCGATCTGCGACTGACACGCACACTGTGACGGCGACCTGCACACTGGTGCGACCTGACTTGCACTGACGCACATGGTTGAACTACACCACATATGGGCACTAGACGACGTACAGTCCACACACACACCACAGCACAAACTACAACACACACGACTACGCTTTGACATAGTTGTGCCCACACACAGTTGTGTGTGTTCGTGTCACACATCACACACAACACACACACACTCACACGACACACACACACACACGACACATGTATGTATGTATGTAGCAAGATTCCCCGCGTTGGCACACTACACTTGAGAAGGTGGTATGTGTGCTACACCACGACATATGTATGGTGCATACTGTATGTCTGTAGTGACTCATGACAAAGAACATATTCAAACTATTTACGTCAGGAGGAAGTTGAATGAGTTCGGTCAGAAGATGTGGTCTGCACATGTTCCTACTCGAGGTGGTATTGACTTCTCCTTCTTACAAGTTGAACACACGACTCCTTTTGTCCTGAAGCTGGAGACTTACCTGAGAATGGCTGAGGTTCCGTACCAGGTGAGATTGGCCTGTTCCTAGAGGAGGAGGAGGGTATACCATGATTAGTGGACGGCAGTGAGGTGTAAATTGGCCTGTTAGAAAGGAGAGAGAGGAAAAATCATTGCATGATTAGTGGCTGGGAATGAGGTGTGAATTAGTCTGTTTGACAGTAATTGTTTTTGCGATTGGTAGTTTCTTGATGTGCAAGTAGTATTGGCAATTAAAGTCACTTCACTAATTTGCTTGAGAGATGATGCTCAGAGGATTGCAACTTGTGCACTAACTTGGTGTGATGTTCATATTTGTTTTCCTCCTGCCATCTTGATAATCCTTTTAGAAAAAAGTGTATTTGATTAACTACATGTATTTAGTATTGAAAAAAAGAAATATTAACATTTTATATGCTGCCAAGTTGGAGTAGCAGTAGATAGTATATTAAAAGTACTTGTAAATGTTTATTGCTGCTTTGTATTGCAAGAGAAGAGGAAAAAAATGAGTCTTTAAGAAAATGAGTCTTTAAGAGACTTATCATTACACCTGTAATTAGAGGTAATTGGACCTTTCACTTGCTTTTTAGAGAATAGTTTGTTGACTCTAAAGAGCCCTGAATTCTCATACTATTGAGATACAGTCTTTCTCAATGTAAGGCATGGATCAAAGCTATGTTTATCGGTGAATGGGCTGCTAAGTGTCTGGCTGTCTTTTCAGTGACAAAGCTGCACAAGGACAGTTAGTGAAAACCAAGCATCTTGGACAGAGATATCAGCTTTGAATATGATGCAGGATCACCAGGGTAGGTAGATAATTGAGCCTGTACATGCTTGCATATTTTGGACCTGCCGAGGACCTGTGTTTCTAAAGCTTCTCACAGGAAACAGAAACATTTCCAGATACAGGCAAATAGAATTGCAGAAACTAATCAGTGCATTACCTTTGATTCTTAAGTTACTATGACAGGAGGGCAATGCTCAAAGTATTTAGAGGTAGGGTTGGGGCACTTTGATATATATATTTCCCCCTGGCAGTCCTTACAGTGGTGATTAGTGTGAGGTTTTGATTAAAAATTGTAATGATGTTGATAGCCTACATATAACAGACGTAAGTTTAGTGGATGACATACTGCCAAGGATTTAGTAATTATAGAATTATGTAGGTAATTTTGGCTTCCTAAATCCAATCTTGTCCACATAAGGAGAATCTTAGTCTTAACACTCCTAGATATTGGGCACAGATAATTGTGTTTCCAGCTCTTACAGGTTACGTAAAGGACTGAATCACTTCAAATTGGAATGATACAACCTATACATCTTCAGGTGGTAGGGCTTTCAATAACAGGTGATTAAAGTTAAAAAAGACAGATATTACAGTTTAGTGCAAGATGATTAACTCTTCAGGTAACCTTATCTGCCTTCCACTGCTTTCATGGTTTGATAGAAATAATTAGTGATAAAGCTACTGGGTATTCAGTGGAAAGAGAACACTTGGTATATTTTTGTCATAATTGTAGGCTCTACTGACTACCATGAAGATTTTGCTGAATATCTACTTAT
>NW_020869445.1:62500-70000 GCF_003789085.1 Penaeus vannamei
CTGTAGATGATTTAAAAAAATTACTATTTACATTGCTTTTATTACTGATCTTTTACCCATTTCCAGAAGATGGAGAATGAGATTGTTTGTAGGATATTTTCTTTTTCTTTTTTCCTTTTCAGTTCTTGTATGCATATTTTACTTTCAATTACCCACTAGCTGATGCATGATTTGAATACAGAAACCACCAGAATTTTTACCAGAAACACTGTAGACTTATATCTGCCTTTGAACATGTGTGGTAGCTGCATCTTTTATTAATCAGAATATGTATTATATAATTCCTTGAAACATTTACCTTCTCTTATTTGTGCTCAGATAAAAGATGTCTATATGTAGAAATTACAGAACATATAACATTCATGACTGTGAAAAGTCAAGTGCTGCACAACACATAACTAGGCACCACAACTTTACTATAAGCAGTGAGACCTTGCAATATCATTACCTAACTAACCCTCGACACTTCAGGTGTAACATCATGTGGAGGTGGGCATATGACCCAGAGAGCCATGTGTCGTCCCTTACTCACTGGGGAACGCTGTTACCATTTCACTGGTTCTACCGTCCCATTGTAGGCCGGCTCCTTAGATTCCAAGCCTTTATGCAAGGGATTGGCCGTCACAAACAACCCGAAGTGCTTGTAATGGGAAACGAAGACCTGCAGGCATTGTCGGTTTATTTGGGTATCTTAAAAATGTCTTTTAGTTGTATTTATCAGACCTTTAATTGGTTGACGGGTGTCAGATGATAAGCATAAACCAGTATATGAGCTTTTTCCATGATTTTTCTTCTTTCTTTTTTCTTTCTGTTTTGAATCTTAAACATAATTAAAGTTAATGATCCTGCCAAAAATTGCATTTTTGTTTTCTATACCTTGCTAGGAACTGGCAAGATTTTGCCATTATACATCCAAATAAGTATGATTTTTTTCTTCTTTCTATATATAGATTTACTGATATCAGTGTTCAACTTCATTACATTATTAATTATTTGCTTTTTGCAGGAGAGAAACCCTTTTTAATGGGTGATAAACCTACTGAGGTGGACTGTGCCTTGTTTGGATTTCTGGCACAGGTTGTGTGGAACTCTGCTGGCTCTCCCTACTTGCAGATGCTTGAAAGTGTGTACTGTTTTAATTTTTCATTTGATACTTTTATACTATTAATGATGATAACTTTAATCACAAAGTACAAGTAATATAACATACAGAAAATGTTACGAAGGTATTATATTCATGTTATTAATGGCATATCAATTTGTCAGTAGTAGCATTTTCCAAGTTTTTTAGATTTGATTTTAATTTACCCCTTTCTCTTTTGTAGCTGAGTGCATAAACCTCCAAGCTTATTGCCATCGCATCAAGGAGAGATTCTGGCCAGATTGGGGACAGTGCCTCAATCCACCCCAGTCCCAGATCATCCAGTAGACAGTCTTGCCCACAGGCACTTGACATTCCATCAGTTACAGTAGAGAAAGATTACATTGACAATGTAGGAAAAGGTATTAATGAGGATTTAAGATCACAATAGATGTAATTTTCATATTACAATCAAGTTTAAATTGAATTAGGGAATTATTCATTCTTTGTGAATTAACTTTTTTCTACACATGTCAGTAAACACTGTTTTAATGAGTACAGTCATTGGATATTCAGACTAAACACGTCCAATGCTTTTAATCAGAAATTAGTGTGTGACATTGTTTGGCAACCAAATGAAGACATTCATGGGTAACAACATGGGTAATCATATCAATATCATTCAAGCCCCAAACTGCATTAATTTCCGTATATATTCATTGCTTTAAAATCTAGAGTCGTAGCCAGGCACAAGGTTTATTTGGTTACCAACAATGGTACCAGACTAATTCTGATGATGAGCTTTGGGCTGCATACTGTGCAGCAATTGTTTTTGTTCTTGTTGAAGTTTAGAATTATCATTAACTGTGCCTTAGAAAGTTGTATTTTGTAGAAAACTGAAAAATAGACGGAAAAGGAAGTTGTATTTCATATAAGGATACGTAGACGTTCTGTGAATCAACATTTTTAAAGTTACAAAGCTTTTTTAGGGTCATTCATTTATAGAGAAAGATTTACAATATTTGACATCACACCAAGAGGAATATAAAAGCAGTATGAGATATTATGTGATGCTACTCACACGGAGTTGGATGCAGGTAATAGGAAAGGAAATGTCATTGGATACATATCTTGTAATTTCATCAAAGTATTCTTAGATTATCTATGGAGAAAGATGCACTGATGATTCAGTCTTCTTTTCTTCATAAAAGACATACATGCTCATTTACTTGCTTATACCAACAGCTTACAAGAAGTACTATGTATATACTCCGTACGAAGTCAATGTGTATGAGATAATTTACTAGGCAAGTTTTCAGCCATAGTTAGACACACAAGCAGGTATGTGTATAAGAAAACAAGAGACAGGTATTTTAGGGCTATTATCTACATGCTTTCTGACAACTAGAACCATTCATAGACCAAGACAGACAAAAAGGAAGAGGATAATCATCCTGTAATTGCCAGCTATGTTGACTATTGTGTTGCATGCTCTTCAAACTGTTATTTAATTTAATATGAAGATGACTGTCTAGTATTTATTTAAATGTTTCAATTTCCTTTGCTGATTTTGATGAATATTACACCCTTTTATTTATACATTAGGGCTATCCCTGAGGTCCACTTTTTTTAATCGCCAGAATACTTTTTGAGTTATAGTAAAAAAAAAGAAAAAATGCCAAACCACAAATTTAAAAAATGACAGTCTTTCAAAAAGCAGATAAGATCCAGAAAAAATCACACAGGCATTCAGATTTCATCTTTGTATAGATTTATTCTTAATCTAATGCATGATCGAAGAACTTTTTTTGTGTGTGTGAATATTTGAAACAGCAGATTTTAGGAAGGGGCAAGGTTTGTTTTTATAATTATGTTTGTAAGAACAACGGAAAATTGCAAAAACAAAATGGAAGAAGCGCTAATTTATATTAGCCCTAACAAAATGAACCATAAAACCACGCCTATAACTTTTGAAGCCTACAAAGGTAGAGTTTCCGATATTGGCAGTTGAATTTTTCCATATATTTGTCATAATTTTCAGGAAGAATTATTAACCCATTATCCTCTAATGTGCTATAACTTTTGAAGCCTACAAAGGTAGAGTTTCGAAATATTGGCAATTGAATTTTTCATATATTTTCATGATTATTTTGGTATTAACAAAATGAGGCATAAGAATTATCTTACTATTACATAATCCTCTATCATTTACCTACATTCCGAAGCCTTGCAAACATTCCCAACACGTAAGAGTATCTCACCCACCAAGCAACTTATGTTATCGTAGGGTCACACTGATTTGGAGTGTTTCTCGGAGTACATTGACCATTTTTCAAAAATTCTCTAAAAAAAAAAAAAAAAAGATAAATAAAAAAAAAAAAAAAAAAAAAAAACACCTGCATTCTGATTTCATTTTTGAAATGGAAAAACCTTTTATCTAGTGCATGTTCAAAGCACAATTTTCGATTGTGACCTAGTTTTTTGGGGAATATTTTATGGAAATGACTTTTAGAACACCATATAAAGTTATTCTTTTATATACATCACTTTTACTGAAAAAAATTGTGAAATCTTTGTGGAACATGCAAGAGACCAATGATTTAGATATGGAGTGAGCAGTGATACATTTATTTTGGACTAAAATTGTGTGTGCTCTGCGTTAAGATATAATGTATGTAAATATTGCGATTTGATTCCTCATTATAGTTTTTTCAGTTTCGATAAGAAATGCTCAGTGATATAGTTCTGTATGATATCATCAACAACTATTTCCCTTTATTGCTCTAATAGGATTTTACAACATGTAATACTGGTCTGAAATATGATCGTTTCCATGCAAGCAAGTATCACATTCGCAGGCCAGGACGTGAGAGAAGGAGCTATGCTCATGTGGTTTTGAGGTGAGGGTCCCAGGCCTTGGAAGGCTACAGGATAAAACACCCACCCTTCACAACACTCCCATGAAATACAGATATGAAAAATACAGGGTGGTATAAAACTATGTATATAAGATATACAAGTATATACAGACCATTTCCATGTATTCCATAATCTTATGTATATATAAATTGTTACCTCTGTTTGTTTGCTTGTTTTGATTGCAGTTATTTTAGACACAGGGAATTTTTTCTAACTCAAAAAGTTGTGGACAGATTTATATTTTTACCTGAGGTGTGTCTTAGCCTAGCTTATATTTCATTACATTTTAGTGGTGATATGGATCCTTTGTGGGGCTGGCTGCGTGCTCAGGATATTTTGCTCAGGGATGAAACTGTTGAGATATGATCCAAACATAAAGAAAAGAAAATACTCCATATGAATGGCATATCATTCTCATTTATTTGTGACCAAAATTCTTTGTTATTTTTTGGATGCTGCCCAGATTTTTTAGATTATTCCAAAAAAATGAAGGTTGGTCTCATATGTGAAATTTTATAAACATTCAGAAAATAATCTAATTTTTTCACTATATTTAATCATTATGTCATAATTGCCGATTTTCAAAGGTGAGGTGAAAAATCATAATATGGCTAGATGGGCAGTTTTTGCCCAAAAATGACCAGCGGTCCCCATAAGGCTTAAAAATTTCATGTCTTAAAACTATGTTTAAAAGAATTTTATATTAAACGAAAAGTTACTTCAGGTATGTCTAAATCTTTTAAGAGAATTTATTTTACACACTGCTTGGCAATGTGTGAATGTGAAAAATGTTACCATTGTCATTTCTGATAGTTGTGTTTGGTGCATCATTCTCAACCCGTAATATAGTGGCAACAAGTGCATGGGCTGCGTTCTGCGGTTTTGATTTGTTAATCCTTGTTACTTATAAACAGCTTTTCAAACACTTGGTTGGCAATGGGTTAACTGCTTACATAATCATTACTATTATCATCATTATTTTAGTATTATTAACAATGACATAAAAAAACTGCCCCTTACAAAAATTAAAGAGTAGGATAATTGGTTTGGTCAAGTAGGACTAATAATTTCTTGTGACTTAGTGCTGTTAGTGCACCTGTGTGTAAACCAAATTGATAAAGCAGAACCACAGTGGACATTGCATGCCTACTTTCACTACTGGAGTTGAAGGGTTTATGCAACAGAGTGCAGTGCTTTGTGTTCATCAATTTTGTTGAGTTTTTTTCTTGACAAGTGTTATATATATGTTTATATTTCAATTGGAAGTATATGGACATTTTATATGAAGGTTTATGTTTAGCCAAATAACACAAATAATACATACATATGATATTTATTATAAAATTCAACTAAATCTGTTGAATGTAACACACAGCTTATATATAAATATATATATATTAATCTTAAATAACTTACAAGAAGGCATTGCTTAGATGTATTGCAGAAAGTAAACTCTAGTTAAGAATACCCAGCTGAAGCATAAATATACAGATACAAGTGATAAACATTGACATTCACAGGATATACAACCATGCATACAAGCTACATAGCAAGGTCAAGGATTTTTTTCTACAATGCATATTTTCAAACATTTCTTTAAAGTTTAAACACTGAAAATCAGTGTCCCATAGAGAAAAGTCAAATTTAAGTTCTGACAGGAGGTATTGGTGACAATTCTCTCTTCAGTGTATTTCCTGGCTTTGTGAGTGGAGGTTCCTGTATACTTTTCAGCCCAGTGGCTGTTGATGCATTTCCTGAGGCAGCTTGGAGGGGCACGCCAAAGCCCAGTGAAGTGGTTAGTCTGGCCTGGTCTTCAGACAGGAATGTGATTGATCCTGAAGGGGATATAACAGACACCACTCTGGGTCTGCTTGTACTCACAGATGGAGAGGGGGGTTGTGGAGCAGATGATGTACTAGGAACTTGGGTTACAGGGGCTAATGCAACAGGGACTGGTGTTGCAGGGGCTGATGCGACAGGCACTGGTGTTACAGGGGCTGATGCGACAGGCACTGGTGTTACAGGGGCTAATGCAACAGGCACTGGTGTTACAGGGGCTGATGCGACAGGCACTGGGGATACAGGAGCTGATGTAACAGGGATCGGTGTTACAGGAACTGATGTAGCAAGGGATGGTGTAGTCTGAGTATTGGCACTTACAACAGTTTGTCCATGAGAGGTTGCTGTAGTTGATGCAGGGAGGCTCTTGACAAAGCTTGCCTCTACTGACTTTCCTTCTCCACCAGACGATGTCTGGGCAAGATGAAAATTCCTGAGCAGTTGGACAAACTGATTAGGATCAGAAGTAATAGAAAAGTTTTCTAGGAAATTACCCGTGGATGACTGGCTGCCAATGGCTGAGTTGGGGTTTCCTGAGGCTGCCTGAAATGCTGAAGACGAAAAGAAAGAGCTAAATGGTAGAGCCAGCACGATACCAGGAATCACTTTGCTTGCTTGTCCAGTCACTGAAGCAGTTGCATGCACATCTTGTGTCTGCTGCTGGACTGAATTTGCCTGTGTCTTTATGTCAGGTGCCACTGTCTGTATTTGTAAAGTATTCTGCACTGGTAGATTAGATTCATTAGGGTTTACCTGCCCTATCTTTCCAAGGGATCCTTCTACCACACTTGTTTCTGTGTTAACTGTAGATCCAGTTGATGTTCTTGTTGCTGTGTTTCCAATAGATCCAGTTGTTACATGCGGTTCCACTGTTTTTGATCTTTCTATCCCGCTAGCCAATCTAGATCCTAAGGATGCACTTGTCCCAACTGCTGAGCTTAAAACTGATTTCCCAATGGCAGTTTTGGCAACTAGTTGTTCACTACCTGTATGAAGGGAGGGCGAAACAGCGGGGAGGACGGGCCGGGATGTGCTTTGGTCAGGGAACAGTTGAGAAGAAGCAGATGCAGATGTCTGTGTCTCAACTGCAGCATCTGTGACATGAGCAGGAGGTGTACTGGTGGAGGTCGTAGCTGTGGTGGAAAGGGTTCCACATGTGCTGAAGTTAGTAATCTTAATTGCAGAGGAGGGAGATGATGGAGCCTTCTGCGTGGTGGTGACAGGAATATGTGTGGTGGGATTGGGCACTGCCACACTTTTGCCAATCTGCATGTCTTTTGGGAAGGAATGGGGTCCACTGTTCAGTACCAAGGGTGCTGCCAATGTGGCAGTGGTGGATGAAGTGTTGATGGCTTCTCCTGTAGCAAAGGAAGCTACAACAGGAGCTAATCCAATTCTTGAAGTGGCCACTGGTCCTATCTCGTCGCCAGCCTGCTTACTGGTGGGACCTTGACTGGCAGCAATATTTGATAAACCTGATGCTGTAGTATCTGAAGCAGCTGCCGAGGAAACAACACCAGCAATGTTCAAAGCAGGTATTTCATGAAGTCTCTTCGTGTCTGGTGCTATATTGCTTGCTGGTAACGGTGACTGTTCTACTACTGTAGCAGTATCTGCATTGCTTCCTGACAATGCAGGACCAGAAGTTTTATCTGAACCGC
>NW_020869445.1:100000-102500 GCF_003789085.1 Penaeus vannamei
AGTGCCTCTCTATCTACATGTGGCGCAGAGTCATGCCATTAGGCTTACTTGAGTGGTGTGTGGCTTGTGAGCCAGGTGCCCACACGGACACTCTTGTGCAATGGAAAGACACCTTGCCTCCCAGTCCAATGTTATCTCTTTTTCTGCATAATGTTTTTTTGTTCCATTAGTCTTTTCCAAGGTCTATATTTATCATTTGATGGGCTATATGAAGATGGTAACAGACTGTTATCCTTGCACAGACTCCATAACATCTCTGTGTAGTCTGCAAGTCTTTGCAATAACAATAACAATAAGCAAGCTCTATTTCTGTCATTTTTTAAATATTTTTATATTATTCAATATTCTTATTACGCTGTGTGCCTTTGATCATGGTGGTCACAGTGGGAAGGAGGAGGGTCCTGAGTATGTAAATTGTGTCATTCCAGTCATTTCTCACAGTTGGTACATTTCAACCTTGTTTAACAGTGGAAGAGATGCAAGAGCCCCTAAATGCCCACTGAGCCTAATCTCCCAAAGCTTTGTGCTCTCATAGCAAGAAATTCCTGTCACCTGGCTTTCAGCTTAATTTTTTATGACAGCACATTCCTGTCACCTGGTCCTCAGCCAAATTTTATAGTGACATGATAGGCATGGCACCTGGATTCATTGGGTTAATAGTAGATGAATCAATTTCACATATATGACACATTCCTTTGAAAGGCAAAGAAAATGGCAAAATGTATCCCATTCCATTATCAGATAGTGGTGAAGTGTGAGCCTTAATGCTATTTATGCTATACTTTGGCAATGGCGGCTGTTCTGTGTTGTGTTGTGTTGTAGAAGTTGAAGTTTGATTACTAGTTCTCAAGCAGAAGCCTTCCAAATTCAGTCTGTGCTCTTTCTTTGATGCTTTTATTGGAAAATGATAATGGGAAAGAAAAACATCATCCTGCTTTGATGATCTTATTTCCAGACTATGGCACAGTAGTAAGTACACTCAGGTTATTTCCTGGTGCCACTGGTTTAAAAAAGAATTGAGAATTATGATATAAAATTGAAAAACAACTTGTAACATGCAATATTTTTCAATGTTATATTAAAGAAATAGTGTGTGAAATATAATGTTTCCCCTGATTGTGATGCAGTATTGGGGAATCTGCTGATGCACCAGAGGACTGTATTTATGTCCTATCATCCCTTTCATGGCCAAAGTTTATGTCTATACTTCATAACGTCAAACTGGTAGATGGTAAAAAGAGATATCAATATTTAATTAATTTAGACTATAAGGAATATGGAATCATTTATCCAGTATTTAGATAGGAGATTATCTATATGGAAGTTTGTATATCTGAAAATGTAACAAACAAGATGGCAAAAGAGGTCTAGGTAGATTTGAATATCTTTTGGGCAATGAAGTCAACCACTGTATACATACTGTAGTCCAATTTCTTGGAAAGATAATTACCTTGGAAAATTATATAGTTGTAAATGACTTTGGAGAAAAGTAAACTGAGTTATATACAATTAAGTTGACTTGTTTGATATTTTCAGGCAGGTAATGAACTCAGTATGTTGTGTGTGCAAACTCTTGCAATTGATACAGTTTGTACTTTTCTGGAATGAGGGCAATATAACAAGGTCAGTATAGATTTTGATTAGGTATAAAACAATTGTGACAATGCCTCAGTTTGTGTCCACACTAACAGGGAGCAGGCACAGGCAGGTGAAAATGGCTAAGAGCTGCTTTGTTTCTGTGTCCTCAATGAATGATTTTTTAATGATTAAAGTTGGTATGCTTAACTTCATTAATTAAGTGAACAGAGAAAGTTAGTTGTTTACTCCTCCCCACTTGCTCACCTCCAGATATCTTTATAGGCCATAATGTTACAAAGCTTATCACTACAGCCTCCAAGCTCACCACTAACATGTAAGTGGCTTTAAACGAACTGCAAACCAGCGAGCCCTCTAGTCCTTGTTAGGCAAACCTGTCAAACTAGTGTTGTGATGGTCATCTATGTTGTAGATGAATTCAGCATTATATTGTGTTTTATGATCTCAATAGATGAAGCATTTATTCTGGGGCCAAAATAGCAGATAGTAGCAATAGGTTACAAAGCTTATCACTACAGCCTCCAAGCTAACGTGTAATAAACGAACTAGCCCTCTAGTCCTTGTTAGGCAAACCTGTCAGTGTTTGATGGTCGTCTATGTTGTAGGTGAATTCAGCATTATATTGTGTTTTATGTTCTCAATAGATGAAGCATTTATTCTGGGGCAGTGGTTAGAAAATATTACAAAATAGCAGATAGATTATCTCCTCAGGAACCAGCAATAGATATTCATACTAACTCTTTACATCCCACTCTCTTGACTTTGCACTATCACACACAGATCCATAACCAAGTAGGCATGATAGCTGAGGGTTAGGTATATGTATGAAATATATAAATGCACACACATGCACTCATGCATTTATTCCTTCATTATGGTGGGGGAGGAGTCTACAAAAAATGTG
>NW_020869445.1:105116-112616 GCF_003789085.1 Penaeus vannamei
GGTGTGATAAGGATTACGGGTTGGGGAAGGATAAAGTTCTGGGAAGGGGTAGGGAAGGGAAGGGAAGGGTTATGAGGTATGGGGGAGGAGGGGGAAGGGAAAGAGGGAGAGGGGGGGAAAGGGGAGGAAGTAGCCCGGGTGTGTGTGTGTGTGTGTTATTACGTTAATTGGCCAGGTTGTATGCGTAGCCCTCGAAATATGCGGTGTGGTGGTGCTAAGGGGGAGGGGAAGGGGGATGGGGGTGGGGTCTGTGTACTGGTACGATCGTGACGCCCGTGAGGGATGTGTGACGGTTGGCGAGAAGACAGAGACAGAGAACGAGGACGAGGACGAGGACGAGGACGAGAACGAGAAAGAGAAAGAAAGAAAGAGAAAGAGAGGATATTGGTTGGGTAGTATGGGATTGATGGAATGCGGAGGAGGAAGGGAAGTAATGGATTTGATTTCAAATAGGAAAGAAGCGCAGTGTAAGACAAGGAATGGGATAGGTCCGAGGTAGGATATCAGTGCAATGTAAGGCAGGAAATTTGGTTGGTTTAAGGTAGGAT
Source organism: Penaeus vannamei (assembly GCF_003789085.1). Classification (NCBI taxonomy): domain Eukaryota; kingdom Metazoa; phylum Arthropoda; class Malacostraca; order Decapoda; family Penaeidae; genus Penaeus; species Penaeus vannamei. The sequence continues at coordinate 105,665 of NW_020869445.1, forward strand.
TCCGTGTAGTGGTTAGTGTATATGGTAAAAAATAAGAGAAATTAGGGTAGTGGAAAGCAATAAATGTTGATATGAGGTAGAAAATTAGTGCAGTGTAGGCAAGAAATATCGAATTAAAATTTAAGGAGGCAAGCAGATGAAAAATAAATCATATCCTACAAAAATGATGATATAAAGACGTAAGAAATATCTTTAATATGACTGTACCAAATTCAGTAAGCGATATACCACGTGTCCTTAGGAAATACCGTACGTATTTTCGCACGCCCGAAATGCGCAGGAAGTGGGCGCCCGTGCGGAGCTATTGCGGGCGTTGTGGGCGGATAGGAAAAAGGAAAAAAGCCACACGACCCTCGGAGGAGAAAGCGGACATTTTATTCGGGTAGACGACGGGGTGCGCCGGGAAGGAAGGCCGGCCCGATAAAAAAAAACACCGATGGCGAGGGCGGGGGGGGGGGGGTGGTGGGTGGGGTGGGTGGGGAGGGGTCTGTGTATCGTTCGCTGGCTTGTTCGGAACCCCGTTTTTCCTCCTTTACTCTTTTTTTTCTTCATTTTCTTTTTTTCTCTCCTTTTCCTCCTCCTCCTCCTTCTCCTGTCCATTTTCTTCCTCCCTCACCTCCCCTTTTCCCTCCTCACCCGTTTTCCTCCGTTCCCTCTCCCCCCCTCCCCCTTTTTCTCTCTCCCTCCCTTTTCTCTCCCCTCCCCCTCCCCTCGTACTTCCTCCGAACAGCGAAGCAATTGCGTGTCAGCGTGAAGTATGGCTAAGTACAGGATTTGTAAATTGTAAACTGTAAATTTGTTTGGCATGCTCAAGGTGGTCTCGGATGGGGGTGGGGTGGGGGGTGGGGGGTGGAGGAGGTGGGAGTAGGGGTAAGGGGGGGGTGAGAGGGAAGAGAAGGGAGGGTTTTGTGGTTGTGAGGGGTGGAAAGGGAGAGTTAGGAGTGAGAGGGGGAGAGGGAGAGTGGGGGAGAGAAGGATAAAGATAGTGGATTTGAGGTTGGGAGGATGAAGAATGAGGATATAGACGACTGCGACATTTTGTGTTGGTGATGGGTTTTGGGGTTGGGGAGGCGGGAGGGGCGTCAGGGTGAGGGATGTGTTGATGGGTTTGAGTGAGGGAGGGGTTGAAGGAGTAAGGGGAGGGGGTAGAGATTGAAGAAGTGTACTGAGGGTGAGGAGTTCGGAGGACGAGTGTTGGAGTGTTGGAGAGAGGAGTGAGGGAAAATGGTGGTTTAGGGGTTAGAAAGTCGAGTGTTGGAGAGAGGAGTGAGGGAAAACGGTGGTTAAGAGGTTAGAAGAACGGGTGTTGAGTGTTGGAGAGGGGAAGGATGAAGGATTGGAAATACGGGTATTCGATTGTTGGAGAGAGGAGGGGTGAGGGGTTAGAAAGACAGGTGTTGGTGTATTGGAGAGAGGAGGAGTGAGGAAAAGGGGTTGCAGAGTTAGAAGGACGAGTTTCGGAATGTTGAAGAGAGGGGGGTATAAGAGTAAGGAGATCCCCCTTCTCTCCCCCCCCCCTTTGGCCTGCGTCCTTGTGGCAACCGCTGGCGACGAATGAGGCGACAGCAGCGCGACGCCGACGGCAAAAAGCGACGCTCCGGTCTTTCGGCGCTGGCAATGAGTTTGATGAATAACCGTGTTCTTTAACCCGCAGCGTGGAGTGCGATCGGGGAATTGGTTTGGCCTTCCGACTAGCGTGCGTGCGTGCGTGCGTGCGACTCTCTCTCTCTCTCTTTCTTTCTCTCTTCTCTTTCTCTTTCTCTTATCTCTTTCTTCCCTCTCTCTCTCTTCTCTCTCTCTCTCTCTCTCTCTCTCTCTCTCTCTCTCTCTCTGTCTCTCTCTCTCTTTCTCTCTCTCTCTCTCTCTCTCTCTCTCTCTCTCTCTCTCTCTCTCTCTTCTCTCTCTCCTTCTCTCTCTCTCTCTCTCCTCTCTCTCTCTCTCTCTCTCTCTTTTCTCTCTTCTTTTCTTCTTTCTCTCTCTCTCTCTCTCTCTCTCTCTCTCTCTCTCTCTCTCTCTCTCTCTCTTCTCTTCCTCTCTCTCTCTCTCTCTCTCCTCTCTCTCTCTCTCTATTCTCTCTCTCTCTCTCTCTCTCTCTCTTCTCTCTCTCTCTCTCTCTCTTCTTCTCTCTCCTCTCTCTCTCTCTCTCTCTCTCTCTCTCTTCTCTCTCTTTCTCTCTTTCTCTCTCTTCTCTCTCTCTCTCTCTCTCTTCTCTCTCTTCTCTCTCTCTCTCTCTCTCTCTCTCTCTCTCTCTCTCTCTCTCCTCTCTCTCTCTCTCTCTCTCTCTCTTCTCTCCTCTCTCTCTCACTCTCTCTCTCTCTCATTCTCATTATCTCTCCGTAACTTTATTTTTAGGTTATTTATATGTACATATGCTGTGTGTATGTGCGTGCGTGTGTGCGCATAAGCACAAATACATCGATAAACATATTTATGTGTGTATAGTTCTATCCCTTATATGATGAAGGCACAATTCCGATTAATTCCGCCCCCTATTTCCTTATTCTTTAGTAACCTGAGCTGATCGCGTGTGCCCTCTTTACTATAAGAATCTGCTCGCATGTCGCGCCCTTCCGCAACGGCGGTGGGCGGAAGTCCATGTGCCACGCGCCCCCGTCGGTCCTGCCACGCGTCAGACACCGCCCACTCCCAACATTTTACAGTCTGTGCATGCAATGTTTTTTTATTTTAATTTTATGTTTATATGTAGCAGAGTTTTTTTGGTAAGGGTAAGAGAGGATATTTTCGAAATTTGGGAATTTCGATCGGGTTTTGAGGGGTGCAGAGCGGCGCCACGCGACCTGTCTGCGGCTGCCACGCGTCGTCGGCCGCCGTCGCGAAAGAGGGCTGGCGCGCACCGTAGACTTTTGCAGGCGCTCGCCCGGCGGTGGTCGTCGTGCCGGCCGCCGCTTCGTCGCTTGGGTCTGCTTTTGGTTTGGTTTTCTTTTGCTTTCTATTCTTTGCTTTGTTTGTTTTATTCTCTTTCGTTAACTTTCGTTGTTTTTTTTCTTTCGCTTGCTTTTTCTTTGCTTTGTTTTGTTTTTTTTCTCTTTCGTTTTTATTTCTTTCTGTGCTCTTCTTCCTTCTTATTTCTTCCTAGACTTCTCTTTCAACTTTTATCTTTCTTCCTTTCTGTCCCCCCTATCTCCTCTCTCTCTCTCTTTCTTTCTCTCTCTCTTTCTTCTCTCTCTTTCTCTCTCTCTCTCTCTGTTTCTCTCTGTTTCTCTCTTTCTCTCTCTCTTTCTCTCTCTTTTTCCTCTTTCTCTCTTTCTCTCTTTCTCTCTTTCTCTCTCTTTCTTTCTCTTTTCTCTCTCTCTCTCTCTCTCTCTCTCTCTCTCTCTCCTCTCTCTCTCTCTCTCTCTCTCTCTCTCTCTCTTCTCTCTCTCTCTCTCTTCTCTCTTTCCTTTTTCTTTTTTCTCTCTATATATATCATATGTAAAATATCCATTTTCTTTTCCCATCGGGGGAAGCTCTGGTAAACGTGTCTCTCTTTGCTGTTTACCGACTTTTTCGTTGTTATGACGTCATGGGAAACGCCGCAGAAAGGGAAAAAGAAGAGGAGGGGAAGAAAGTGGGAGTAGGGGAAGGGAGGGGATAGAGAGGGAGAGGGAAAGGAAGGGATAGAAGGGGAGGAGGAGGAGGAGAGGGAAGGGTCATAGGAGAGACGAGGAAGAGAAGGGAAGGGTCATAGGAGAGACGAGGAAGGTAGATGGTTTGGAAGGATAATAGGGGGAATAGGGGAGTGAGGAGGAGGAGGAGGAGGAGTGAGGAGGAGGGAGGAGGGGGAGGGGAGGGGAGGGGAGGGGAGGGGAGGGAGGGGAGGGGAGGGGAGGGAGGGGAGAGGAGGGGAGGGGAGGGGAGGGGGAGGGAGGGGAGGGTGGGTAGGAAGGGGAAGAGGAAGAAGAGATGGAATTTCCCGGGAAGGGTCGACCACGTGTCTCTAAATCATGGCTAATTGGATGTAGTTTTGTTTTTAGATGATGTTCACGCGTCGTTTTATATATTTGTTTATTTATTTGTCCTTGCGTTTGTTACATATTTAGTTCTCTATTTTTTTTTATCTTTGTGGCGTATTTATGCATTGATTTGTTTTTAATTATTCTGTGTGATCGTTACGCAATTTTTTATCTATATATCTATCTTCGTTTTTTGTTACGTTTTTTAAATTCTCTTTGTTACTCATTTAATTATTGATTTATTTTCAATTATCTTTGTGCTCGTTACGCAATTATTTATCTATCTATCTTCGTATTTATTTGCATTTATTTATTTACTTTTATTTACTTTTTATTCATTCATTCATTCCTCTATTTATTTCTTTACTCTCTTCTTCGTATGAACAACCGCTTTCGTAAATGATTTATAGATGAAGACATGAAGTTTTTTTCAGACCTTGATAAGTATAATGATATATAGGAGAGCATTGCCGTTATGCCGTTTGTGTCCTTCGCCATTATTATTCTGTTCGTCATGCATATTTTTGAGCATTCTCTTCTTGACCGCTTTTCTTCTTTTCTTTATCTTTATTTATTTGTGTTTCTTTTTTCTTTTATTATTCTGTTCTTTTATCATTGCTCTCTTCTTTATCTCTTATTTAATTGCCTTTCTCTTTTCTTATTTTTTTCCTCTTTATCTTGCTTTTTCTTTATCCTTTTTATCGATTGCCTTTCTCTTTTCTTTTTTCTTCCTTCTTTATCGGATTGCCTTTTCTCTCTTTTTATTTTTCTTATCGGATTCCTCTTCTTTCTTTATCCTCTTCTTTATGGATTGCCTTTCTCTTTTTTCTTTATCCTCTTATTATCGGATTGCTTTCTTCTCTTCTTTTATTTTTCATTTATCGGATTGCCTTTCTTTTCTTCTTTTATTTTCCTTTTTTATCGTATTGCCTGTCCTCTTCTTCCTCTTCTTTCTTTATCCTCTTATTTATCGGGATTTGCCTTTCTCTCTCTTCTTTTATTTTTTTCTTTATCGGATTGCCTTTCTCTCTTCTTTTTCTTTTTTTCTTTTTTATCGTATTGCCTTTTCCTCTTCTTTATTTATCCTCTTATTTATCGGATTGCCTTTCTCTCTTTTTTTATTTTTCTTCTTTATCGGATTGCCTTTCTCTCTTCTTTTATTTTTCCTTTTTTATCGTATTGCCTTTTCCTCTTCTTTATTTATCCTCTTATTTATCGGATTGCCTTTTTCCTCTTCTTTTATTTTTCTTTATCTTCTTTTCTTTTATTTTTCCTCTTTATCGGATTGCTTTTCTCTCTTCATTCTTCATCCTCTTATTTAACGGATTGGCTTTCTCTTCTCTTTATCGATTCGCTCTCGTATGAATTAGGTTCTTTCTTTCAATCGGGTCGAGACGTAGGCCTATGTGGTAATTGATGCCGTTTTTACCAATCCGTGGAGAGTGGAGATTGATTTGGTGATGCTGCTGTCACGTAGGAGGTTTTTTAAATTGTCGAGTGGGCGTCTAAGCGGGGTGGGTGGGTGGGTTTTTGGTTCGAAATGGGTGGGTGGCGTTCGAGGGTGTGTTTGTTGGATTGTTTGTGTTTGGATGGGTGTGTTTTGTTTGTTTGTTTTTTGTACGTGTGTTTGTGTGTGGGGTGTTTGTTTGTATGTGTGTTTTTGTGTGTGTGTGTGTGTGTGTTGTTGTGTGTTTTGTTGTGTGTGTGTGTGTGTGTGTGTGTTGTTGTGTGTGTGTGTGTCTGTGTCTGGCTGTCAGTTTGTGTGTGCGCGTATACATGTACGTGTGTGCGCGTATAGGTGTGCGTGTGAAAGCGTGTGAAGGATGGTTGCGTTACTCGGCTTATTTGAATATAGTCTTTTTTCTCTCTCTCTTTCACTTTTCAGAGAGCCAGATATAAACAAAAATCCGGTTACTATAAGAATATATAATAAGGCAGTAAGTGGGCGAAAGTCGTAGCATGGAAAAAACGAAAACAGCAAAAAGGAGAAATAAATATAGAGAGAAAAGTGTGAAAAAAGAAGTTATTTGTTGGTGTGTTGTCATTGTAATTTTTTTTTTCTTCTTCTAAGAAACCAGTTCGAGGAATTCCATCGTTATGATATGGGAATAAGCATTTTTTTCCGCTCTTTCTGGTTTCTTCTCGAAAAAAAAATAGAAATGTATTTTTTTCCTTTTTTTCGTCGTCTTTTCTTTTCTTTTCTCTTTCGGCTTTCTTCGTTTTCTTTCTCTTCTTTTTTCGTCCTGATGGTGTTATTGTTATCATTATTAATGTTTGTTATTTATTATTAGTATTGTTATTATTTTTTATTATTACTATTACTATTATTGTTATTACTAGTAGTAGTATTAGATTCTATTATTATTGCTGTTAATAAAGATAATATAACTATTAACTATCACCCATCACCATTGTTGCTGCCGTTATTGCATCCGTTTTATTATCATCATTACTATGTACTTTGAGGATGACTGACCGCCCTCTCCATCTCTCCACAGATTGTGAAAGTCGCCGATTTTCTCACATTTTCGTCACGTCAACTGCGTAAGTACTTCAGATTTTGTGTCTTTTCAGATTTGTGTTCTTTGCTTTTCTGGAGATTTTTTTTCTTTTTCTTTTTTTGTATTTTCTGGTTTGTATCAGTAGTATTGGCGAGAATATATGCGTTGTTTTTTTCATATTTTCGATTTGGGGGGAATGATTGCCTTTTAACCGTCAGTATTAAAGGGAATGTAGTTGTTTTGGATTCTCGGCCTTAACGAAGATGTTTGTGGTGTTTGAATTCTCAGCATAAGCGAAGAAGATTGCGTTTTACCTTAGCATTTTAGCCAAATTTGATTGCGTTCTACTTTCAGAATTAATAATAAAAAATAGTTTTGTGTCCCCGGCATTAACGACTATACTGCTTTACGCTGGACAGACGAAATTAGTTTTACCTTCGACGTTAACGGGAATAGTAGCGTTTTTATCCGCAGTTTTAACGTAAGTCGTACCGTAGT
>NW_020869445.1:125116-140116 GCF_003789085.1 Penaeus vannamei
GCATTTCTTTATTTATTTATTCATGTATTTGTTTGTTTATTTATATGTTTTTATTTATTTATCTATTTGTTAAGATATTCGGTGTCACAATGACCGGTATAAAGATTTTCTCTCTCTCTCTGACTTACAATTAAATTGGGGGCGTTTGTCTTTCTTTAGAGATTCGAACGTTCGTCGTTCTTAAGAGATTCGAACGTTTGTCTTTCGTAAAAGATTTTCGAACGTTTTTCTTTCATAAGAGATCCACGAACGTTTTCCCCTTCATTCGAGATATTCGAACGTTTTTCTTTCGTAAGGGAGATGCAAACGTTTTTCTCTCATAAGAATTCGAAGATTTGTAGATTATTTTCGCGATTATCCAATCACAAGGGGACAAACCAAGGATTAGACTCCCAGCGGACTTGGCATTACGTTCTCGTTGCATGGCCCACCTTGTTTAGCGTGCAAGGGAGAGAGAGAGTGTGAATAAACGGAGGAGTCAGAAAGGAAAGGAGAGAAAGAGAGAACGTAGAAGAAAAATTGAAGATGAATAGATAAGAGCAAGGGGATAAAGCGGAGGGGGGAGAGTGTGAATAAACGGAGGAGTCAGAAAGGAAAGGAGAGAATGAAAGAAAAAAGTGAAGAGAAGAAGAATTGGGGAAGAATAGATAGAGATGACGAGAAAGCGGAGGGGGGCGAGTGTAAATAAACGGAGGAGACAGAAAGGAAAGGAGAGAAAGAGAGAAAGTAGAAGAAAAAATGGAGACGAATAGATAAGAGGATGAGAAAGCGGAGTAGAACAAATGACGATAAATCCAAGGGCGAGGGAAACGGACGGAAAATGTTTTTTTTTTGTTTGTTTACGGATATTTGGCCCTGTTTTGTTTACTTTGGGGAAGGAAATACGTAGGGATCCGGGGGGGGAGGGGGGAGGAGGATTCTGACGTCATCGCTCGGGTTTTTTATTTCGAGCGAAGAAGTCTTAATCATTCAGATGTCCGTGCATGGGAAAAGGAAATGGAGGAGGGAGGTAAGAAGATAAAAGGGGGGAGGGGGAGGGACAGGGAGAGAAAGAGAGAGGGAGGAGATGGAGAGAAAGAAGGGAAGAAGGGTGAGGAAGAGGGAAGGAGGGAAGGGAGGGAGATGGAGAGAAAGAAGGGGCATATAGAAAGATGGGGGAGGGAGGTGGAGAGAAAGAAGGGGCATATAGAAAGATGGAGGGAGGGAGATGGAGAAAGAGGGAAGGAGAGAGATGGAGAAAGAAAGAGGGAGACGGAGGGAAAAAATGGGAAAGTGAAGATAAGAGAAAAGGGAGGGAAACGGAGAGAAAGTAAGAGGAAGGGAGAGACGGAGAAAGGATGGGAAGAAGACGGAAAAAAAAAGATTGGGAGACAGAGATAGAGGAGAGAAGAAAAAAAAGGAAAAGGGGACAGCAAAGAAAAAAAGGAAAGAGAAGAAAGATAAGGAAGGAGTCAAATAAAGAAAAAAAGGAGAGAGAGGGAGAGAGAAAGGGGGGGGGGAGTGAGGGAAAGTTAATTAAAGGACTTCCCATATGCTGCCCTCTTACGTCATTGTGTGCGTTGACCTATGACCCGCGTAAAGCCACCTCCCCCACCCCCTCGGGCCCTCCATCCCACCCCAGGCACCTTAGTGAGTGCCAGTGTGCCTCTTGAAGACCGCAAGCAAGACATGTGTATGAAATTAAACACTGATGAGGAATTCTTGAGGTGTTCGAAACGTCATGTTTTTTTTTCATTCCGTTTCTGTGGTATTTTTTGTTGTTGCTGTTGTTTGTTTTTATTTATTTGTTTGTTAGAGAGCATTTTTAATTGCCTTTCAGTTTTGGCATTTTTGTCGTTCGTTTTTATTTGTTTGTTTGTTAGAGAGCACACAACCACGGAAGGACGTAGAGTAGGTGGGAATGGCGTTATATTTCGTGTCCCCCGCAACCCAGTCCCAACAGCAGCGAAGGAAAAGAGAACGACAGGTAGAAATAATTCTCCCGCTCGGCGAAGGGCAGAGGGAAGGGCATATGGCGCCGCTCGACAGGCTGCAGCAGGTCGCGGCGCAGAACGACGGCGCGACACAGCTACTTACACGACGGGTAACAATGGCGCTGATTGCGGGCGCGTATGTCGGCGGCGGGATCAGAGGGCGCGAGCCGGGGGGGAGGGGAGGGTGGGAGGGGAAGGAGGGGAGGGGAGGGTGGGGAGGAGGAGGGGAAGGGGAGAGGGAGGAAGGGAAGGGAGAGGGAAGAGGGAAGAGGAAAGGGGAAATGGATAGGGGAGGGAAGGGTAGGAGAGTGGGAAGGGGAGTGTGAGAGGGGAAAGAGAAGAGAGGAAGGGGAAGAGGAGGAAGGAGGAAGGGGAGTGGATTGGTATGGAGGAGGGGGGAGAGGTTGCGAAGGAGGGGGGGAGGGCTTGTGAAGGAGGAGGAGGGGTTTGCGGCGAGGGCAAGGAGGCCGCCCCACACAATGGCGACTACAGGTGGGACGGCCCAGGAGGGATTGCGAAGAAGAGGAGGAGGAGGCCTCGGTGGGACATCCTTCGCCGGCGTCCTTAGGCCAGGTCCTTAGCCGGGATGACAGATGGCTGCGGTTGCTACACGTGTGGCGACCTCTTCGCCGCCTCCCCTTTTCCCTCCCTCGTCTCCCCTTTTCCTTCATTTCCTTCTCCCCATTTTCCCATCACTTCTCGGCGGCGACTGTCTTCTTCTTATTGTCCTTTTCTTTCTCACTGTTTTTCGTTTTTTTTCTGTCCGTGTTCTTTTTTTTGCGCTCTCATTCTTTCTTTTTTCTTTTTCTTTTCTTTTTCTTGCTATCTTCTTTTCTTTCTGTTTTCATTTTTTTTCTTTTTCTGTCTGTCTGTCTCTCTCTCTCTCTCTCTCTCTCTCTCTCTCTCTCTCTCTCTCTCTCTCTCTCTCTTCTCTCTCTCTCTCTCTCTCTCTCTCTCTCTCTCTCCCTCTCTCTCTCCCTCTCCCTTCCTCTCCTCCTTCCCTCCCTTCCCTTCCTCCCCTCCTTCCTCTCCTCCCTCCTCTCCCTCCCTCCTTCCTCCTCTCCCCCTCCCCTCTCCCCCTCCTCCCCCTCCCCCTCCCCTTCCTCCCCCTCCTTCCTCCCTTCCTCCCTCCTTCCCTCTTCCCCCTCTTCCCCTCGCAGCCATGTGTGGTTCGGCGACACGGTGTTGCCACTGGGACTCTTGGTATGAGGAAATGACTTTACTGCCGAGCGTGGAAAGTGGTATCGGCGGGAGAGGCGTTTAATGCCTTGTTTTTATTTTATTTATTTTTTTATTTTTTTTTATTTTTTTTTCGGGTGGGTGGGGTCTGTTGCGATGGTAAGTGGTTAGATGTTTATTTTTGGGGTTATTTTTTTTTAATTTTTTATATATTATAGATATTATTTATTTGTTTGTTTTTGTTTTTTTTATTTATCATTTTTTTTTTTTTCTTTATTTTTTATTCATCATTTATTTATTTATTATTTATTTATTTATTTATTTTTATTTGTTTATTTTATTTTTATTTTATTATTATTATTATTATTATTATTATTATTATTATTATTATTATTATTATTATTATTATGTAGTGGGTATGTGTGGTGTGTGTGTGTGTGTGTGTGTGCGTGTGTGTGCGTGTGTGTGTGTGTGTGTGTGGTGTGTGTGTGTGTGTGTGTGTGTGTGTGTGTGTGTGCATGGGATGGCTTAAGAAAAAAAAAATACTTTTTTTTCGTGGAGTGAGTTTCAAGATTCGAGGAACAATTATTTTCCGATATTTGGGGGAAAAAAATCGTTATTTCTTTCTATCGGTGGGATCGTTTTTTTTCTCGTCCTCTCACTTGTCTCTTCCTTTCCTCTCTTTCTCTTTCCCCCTCTCTCTTTTCCTTATCCTCTGCTATCTGTCTCCCTCTCCTGCTCCATCTACCCCTCCTCTCTTTCTCATTATCCTATCTCCCTTCTTCCCCCATAACCCTCTCTCCCCTCTCCTCTCACTCACCCTTCACTCCCCACTCTCCTCTTCGTCCCCACCCCCTCTCCCTTTCCCTCTCCTCTTCGTCCCACCCCCTCTCCTTTCCCTCTCCCTCTTCGTCCCCCCCTCTCCCTTCTCCTCTCTCCTACCTATCCTCACTCCCCTCTCCCTTTCCTTCTCCCTCTCCTCTCTCTCACCCACCCGTTCCCTCTCCCTCCCTCCCCTCCCCATCCCCTCCAACCCAAGGCGTAGATCTAGATATATATTTTTTTCCCCTCAAGTGACGCAGTTCTGAGCGAGGGGAGGGTGGGAGTCCCCGGTGGGAGTCCCGAGGATCAGATAGGAGGGGAAGGAGGAGAAATTTTGGTGTAGAGTGTTCCTTTGTGACAGGATGGAGTTACGCAAGGATGGGTGGGGAGGGAGAGGGGTGGGGAGGGAGAGAGGGGAGAGCAGAGTGAGTGAGTGTTTGAAAAAGGGGGGAGCAATGCGAATGTTTGTGCGGGGAGAGGGAAGAAGGGGTGGAGGGGTGGGAGGGCAAGGAGGGAAGGTAGGAGGGTCGTCTTTCCCACGGAGGGGCTTTAACTAAGGAGGTAGAGAGGGAGAAAGCGAAATAGAGAGGGAGGGAAGGAGGAAGGGAGAGAGGGAGGGAGGGAAGGTAGGAAGGAGGTAAAGAGGGAGAAAATGAAAAAAGGGTGTAGATAGGAAGAGAAGGAAGGAGGGATGGAGGGAGAGAATAGAGGAAGAGAGAGGGAGGGAAGAAAAGAAACAGAGATGGAAGAAACATGGGAAGGAGATTAAGATGAGGAAGAGGAGGGAGGAACGAAGAGAAAGACGGAGGGAAAGAAGGAAGAATAGCGAGAGGTAAAAAGGGAGGAACGGAGAGAGAGAGAGAATGAGGAAAGAGAAGAGAGAGTGAGGAAGGAGAAAGAGAGAATGAGAGAGAAGGAGAAATGGAGAATTAGGGAAGGAGGGAAGGAGTGAGAGAAGAAGAATGAGGAAATGGTAGAGAGAGAAAGAAAGTGAGGAAAGGTAGAGAGGAAAGAGAGAATGAGGAAAGGGTAGAGAGAGAAAGAGAGAATGAGGAAATGGTAGAGAGAGAAAGAAAGAAAGAAAGAAAGAAAGAAAGAAAGAAAGAAAGAAAGAAAGAAAGAAAGAAAGAAAGAAAGAAAGAAAGAAAGAAAGAAAGAGAGAGAGAGAGAGAGAGAGAGAGAGAGAGGAGAGAGAGAGAGAGAGAGAGAGAGAGAGAGAGAGAGAGAGAGAGAGAGAATGCCATCGTAGGGAGGGGGCTGTTTATGTATTGCCTGTGTCGACATTCCTTCAGTGTTGTGAGGGGACTTGCCGGGACGCGGGGGGGGGGGGGTAAGGGCGGGGAGGAGGAGGAGGTGGAAGTGGAGGAGAAGGAGAAGGAAAAGAAGGAAGAAGAAGATGAAGGAGAAGGAAAAGAAGAAGAAAGGATATGGAAAGATGGTGTAGAAGAAAGAAAGTAGAAAAAAAGGGAAAGGAAAAAGGAGGCGATGAATAAGATAGGAATGGAAATAATGATTGGTATAATGATTGTAATGATAATGATGATAATGAAAAGATAAGGAGGGCGAAGAGGCAGAGGGGGCGGATCTCCTCCACTTCGACGCGGAATCTCGTTGCTCGGTTCGCTTGGGTTTCTGAAGGGGGTTGGGTTGGGGACACCACACGCACGCACACGCAGGTACACATACACGCATACGCAGGTACACATACACGCATACCATACGCAGATACACATATATATACATATATATATACATAGATATACATATACATACATGCACACTTACATACGTTTCGCACTTATGACACACACACACACACACACACACACACACCACACACACACACCACACACACACACACACACCACACACACACACACACACACACACCACACACACACACACACACACACGCACACACACACACACACACACACACACACAACGCGCGGCGCATACGTATATACACGCACACTTATACACACAATCACACACACCCACATGCACTTAAACACTCTCTTACATATACACAGATACGCCCACATAAATAACACGTATACAGATATGCCGTGTGTAGTGTTCGCGTGCGTGCGTGTGCGCATAGTCTTCCCATTGGCGCAGTCCTCGGGGGCGACGGGTTTCGGCTCTGCCAAGTTGGGACAAACAGGTTGGTTTTGCCGGAAATAATGAGTCGATTGCAAAAGAGTCGCTCGCGGTCGGTCAGGTTACCAACGCCGACGAACGCGATTTTCGGGAGTCGGGCTGAGAGGGTTTTGTCAGTCGGGGGCGGCGGGGATCGCACTAAGGGAATGGAATCGGAGCTTTGGCGGGGAGATAGGGGGGTCGGGTCGTTTCGTCGGGGTCGATCATTTCGTCGGGGTCGGGTCGGATGGGAGGTCGGTGGTGGGTGCGTTGGTCGGTCCTGGAGTTGTGGGTTTTTCTTTTTCGTTGAGGTGGATGAAATTTGGGAGGAGGTGGTTGGGAAGTGAAGGAGAGGGAGAGGAAAAGAAGGAAAGAGAGAGGGAAATGGAGAGGGAGAGAGAGAGGGGGAAGATAAGGAAAGAGAGAGAGAGAGAGAGAGAGAGAGAGAGAGAGAGAGAGAGAGAGAGAGAGAGAGAGAGAGAGAGAGAGAGAGAGAGAGAGAGAGAGAGAGAGAGAGAGAGAGAGGCGGAGGAAGGGAGAGAGGGAGAAAGAGAGCTAGAGAGAGAGAATGTTCCTGGAGTGCGTGTTGGCTTCTGTGAGAGAGGGTGGGGGAAGGGGGGTCGGGCAAGGGTATGGGGAGGGGCGGCGGGGAGATGACGCGGTGTTGTGCCCGCGCGCCCATACCCACGCGCGCGCGAGAGGGGCATAGGGGAAGTCCGTGGCCCGGGGCAGGTCCGGAGTGCAGGTCGGAAGTGGGAACGGAGGGGAAGCGCGGTTCCCAGGCCGGCAAGGGCAGGTGGCGCGCACAATGTGTCCCTGCCCCGCCTCCCCATGTCCTCCTGGCCCCCTGCCCATACCCCTGCCCTTTCCCTACCCTTGCCCCTTCTTGTGGCTCCCTTCTTCCTCGCTGACACCGGCCTCAAACCCTTCTTCTTCCTCCTCCTCCTCCTCCTCCTGCCCGGCCACACCTGTTACTGACGGCGATGCCCCTCGCTCTTTGCCTCGCCCGCCCGCCCTCCGCTCTCATGTGGGCTGCACATGCGCCGGGAAGACGCCCGCGCTCCAGGGCTGATGGGCGCGCTCCACCTGCGCTTCGGCTGGGATTTTGACCCAAAAGGAAGATTGAAAACTAGATGCGCAGTTGAAGTGGAGAGTGTTTACATTACATTATTTTCAGTTTATTATTATTATTATTATTATTATTATTATTATTATTATTATTATTATTACTATTACTATTACTATTATTTTATTATTATTATTATTATTATTATTATTATTATTATTATTAGTAGTAGTAGTAGTAGTAGTAGTAGTAGTAGTAGTAGTAGTAGTAGTAGTAGTAGTAGTAGGAGTAGTCATCATCATCATCATCATGGTTCTGGTATTAGTATTAGTTATAGTGTTATTATTTTATTTTTAATTAGCATCGTCATCATCATCATGGTTATATTTAGTTGTAGTATTAGTATTATATTTATAATTAACATCGTCATTATCATCATGGCTATTATTAGTTGTATTAGTGTTATATTTATAATTAACATTATCATTGTCATTATCAGTCATTGATTATCATTACCAATGTCTGATTCATTGTTGTTTTTTATTTGTTTCCTCCTTGTTATTGTTGTTAACTAGTACTATTAGTTATCATCATTATTATTTTGTTGTTCCTATTATTATTGTTTTTATCTTTATTGCTTTATTATAAGTGTTATTGGTGTAGTTGTTATTGTCATTGCTATTGTTATTATCATGAACATTATTATTGTTGTTGTTTTTTGTTACTTCTAGAAGCAGTAGTTATACTATTTATGTTGGAAAAGAAGTAGCACACAGGTTGTCGCTTGATTGTAAATAGTCAGTGAAATATGTATAAATACAGTAATAGAACATATGATATCGGATTATGTTATGGACTCATCATCTAAAAACATGACATGACGTTTTTTTTTTTTCTTTTTTTACGACATAGAAAAAGACGTATCTCCCCCCCCCCCCCCCAGGAGCCCCAGGGTTTGCAGTTTTATTTAAGGGGGGAAATGTTCTTAGAATTGCCACGCCATCCCTCTGTAAATGTTCATGTGGGCAATAGCAAACGTTTTGTGTAATTATGGCTTTCCCAGATGGCTTTTCTCGTGTCTGGCCTTTTCTTATCTGTCTGTCTGTCTGTCTCTCTGCTCTCTCCTCTCTCCTCTCTCTCTCTCTCTCTCTCTCTCTCTCTCTCTCTCTCTCTCTCTCTCTCTCTCTCTCTCCTCTCTCTCTCTCTCTCTCTCTCTCTCTCTCTACTCTCTCCCTCTCCCTTCTCCCTCTCCTCTCTTCTCCCTCCCTCTCCCTCCCTCCTCCCTCCCCTCCCTTTCCCTCCCTCCCTCCCTCCTCTCCTCTCTCTCTCTCTCTCTCTCCTCTCTCTCTCTCTCTCTCTCTCTCTCTCTCTCTCTCTCTCTCTCTCTTCTCTCTCTCTTCTCTCTCCTCTCTCTCTTCTCCTCCTCCCTCTCCTCTCTCTCTCTCTCTCGCTCTCTCTCTCTCTCTCTCTCTCTCTCTCTCTCTCTCTCTCTCTCTCTTCTCTCTCTCTCTTCTCTCTCTTCTCTCTCTCCCCCTTCTCTCTCTCCTCTCTCTCTCTCTCATCTCTCTCTCTCTCTCTCTCTCTCTCTCTCTCTCTCTCTCCTCTCTCTCTCTCTCCCTCTTCTCTCTCTCCTCTCCTCTCCCCCCCCTTCCCTCTCTCATCTCTCTCATCCCCCTCCCTCTCTCATCCCTCCCTCCTCCTCCCTCTCTCTATCCCTCCCTCCCCTCTCTCTAATCCCTCCCTCCTCCTCTCAAAATCCCTCCCCCTCCCTCCTCCCTCCCCCCCGGTGCCTGGTTCCCATCCCTCCTGTCGCGTGACAGTCACGTGACCTCACGCACTCCCGGGTGTCATCGGAACGACTGTGTACTTAGTGTTTCCTTCGTGCATCATTCCTGTTTCATTCGTGTTTCGTTCATGTTTCATTCGTGTTTCACCCTGCTTCATTTGTGTTTCGTTTCTGTTTCCATTCGTGTTTCATTCCTGTGCTTCGTGGTTTATCCTTACTTTAGGTTTCCATGTTGCGGCAGAGGTACGCAGGCGCAGGCGCTCTGCTTGCGAAATTAAAGTTCATTCATTCTTATGGGTTTTATTTAGTGTCGTTATGTTGTTGATTATTATTTTTTGTTATTCATTATTGTCATTATCATCAATTGTCAACAATCATCATTACCATCATGTCATCAACAACTTTGTTATCAGTTCCAAGATTATTGACTAATACACTTAAAATCCAGTGAATCCTATAATCATAATCAAGTGAAACTTTGAAGAACGTACTTAATCACTGTCGTGTTTTACCCCCCCCCCCTCCCCCCTAAATGTAGATGGCCTAAAACGACAAATGAAGGAATAGAGGAATACAGATATGAATATAAGGAGAGAGTGAAAGGTGGTGGGAAGAGGAAAGGAGGAATTAGAGAAAAAGGCGATGGAAACGATTGAAGGAACTGGGGGAAAAGAGGGAAGAACGAGATACGTGGGAAAGAGAGAGAGAGTTTGATGATTTTGTAAATAGAAGGGAGAGAAGAGGAAGGTGGAAGGGGAATGAAAAAGGTATATAGGGAAGAAAAAGGGAGAGGGGGGAGAAGGGGAAAGCAGAAGGAAATGGAATGAGGAAGGGGGGATGATATAAATAAATAAATAATGAAAGAAGTGAAATGATGAAGTGATATTAACTTGATTTGAAAATAATTAAAATGAATCTAATGAAAAAGAAAGAAGGGAGGAAATGAGGGATAGGCGATGAAGTAGGGAGTTAAGTTGGAAGAAAAAAAAAATAAAAAGTAGAAAAAAAAGAAGTTAGAATATAGGAAAGGCCAAAGAGGATAATGTATGAAAAATGAAGCAGATGCCAAGAATAGGGCAGAAAGTGGTAAAGGCGGGAGGAGAGAGAGAGAGAGAGAAGAGAGAGAGAGAGGAGAGATGAGAGAGATAGAGAGAGAGAGAGATGAGAGAGAGAGAGAGGAGAGAGAGAGAGAGAGAGAGGAGAGAGACGAGAGAGAGAGAGAGAGGAGAGGGGAGAGAGAGAGAGAGAGCCAAGACAAGTGTCCAGCAGGCGAAGGTGTCGTGTGGCGCCGGTCGGTCTCCCGCACCCGACCGCCCCGACCACCCGCCGGGGAAGCCTCCTCAAGCCTCTGTCGTGTCCATCTGGCGCTCGTTACCGCTTCCTGTGTCCACGGGCGCCGCCCGGTGGCCCGCGCGTCGCCGCCGCCGCCCCCGTGCCCTTGTGGCTCGGAGGCGGCGGCGGCGATTCCTTGGTGGTGTGGCTCGGCGTTGCGAGTGGTGGCGGGGGTTTTATGTGCGAATTTATGTATTATATATTATGATGTGTGTGTGTGTGTGTGTGTGTGTGTGTGTGTGTGTGTGTGTGTGTGGTGTGCGTGTGTGTGCGTGTGTTGTGTGTGTGTGTGTGTGTGTGTGTGTGTGTGTGTGTGTGTGTGTGTGTGTGTGTGTGTGTGTGTGTGTGTGTGTGTGTGTGTGTGTCCCGTCCTCTCGCGTATGTACGTGTGTAAGCGCGCGTGTGCATGTGAAATGGAGAAACCGGCATTGAACACGCAACTCCTATTAATTCGCTCTGTTTCTTGCTTGACCCGTTAATATTTTTTCTCATTCTCGTATTTATTTTTTTTATCTCTGTATTTTCTCTCGTCCGCTTTTCTAGTTCTTCTCCATACATTTTTCCATTTTCGTCATCATCATCAATCATCATCATCATCATCATCATCGTCGTCGCCACGTCTCTCTCCCCACTTCCCTCGTTCACTTTTCCCGTCCTTCCCCTCAATTCAAATTCTATTCTTTTCATATCTTTCTCCATTCTCTCATTCGCTTCTGCATCTTCTCTCCTCTCTCCATCCCTTCTTTTCCCCATCTTTCTAAATTGTTCCTCATTCCCTACCTCTCCCCTTTATCCCTCCCCCTTCATTTACTATATTTTGCCCTCCTCCCCTTCCTCTATTTCTCCTCTCCCCTTACTTTCTCATCTTCTTCATTCGTCTTCCTCTCCCCTCAACATTCCGTATTCTTCCATTACATCTCCCTCTCCACACATCTTCCACTTCCCTCCCTCTCCCCTCTCCCTCCACCCGTTCCCCACTTTCTGCACACTCTCCCTTCTTTCTGCATACTCTCCCTTCATGATCTCCCCACTTTTTGCACGCTCCCTTCTCCCCTCTCCCCACTTTTTTGCACACTCCCTTTTCCCCACCTCTCCCCACTTTCTGCACACTCTCTTCACTCTCTCCCCTCCCCTCACCCTCCTCACGCCCTAAGTGGAACAACTAATGAAGTGAATGATCCCCCCCTTATTAAGAGCCACTTGCATTGAGTCTATCCGTTCATTGAGGCCGAGCGTGCATTGCCATTGTGGTTTGAAAGACATACTCGGACACTTTGCTCGGACACAGCGGGCGAGGCTGTGTGGTCGGGCTGGCCGGTTGCTGACGACTGGATCTGTTCTTGTTTCGTGGTTTCTTTCGTCTTTTGTCTTTTTTCTTTGTTTTGTTTTTTTATTCTTTCTCTCTCTCTTTCCCCCTTTTTTGGCGTTTTTTTTCTCTTTTTCATTTCTTTCCCTCCTTCCATGTCATTCTTTTCTCCTTCTCTTCCCCCTCCTTCCTTCTTCTATCATCCTCTTTCCCTCTCCTCCCAACCCCCTCTTCACCTCTCTTCCCATCGTAATCATCGTCATCGTCATCACCATCATCGTCGTCGTCCTTCTTCTTCTTCGTCTTCGTCTTTCGTTTCTTCTTCTTCTTCTTCTTCTTCTTCTTCTTCTTCTTCTTCTTCCTCTTCCTCCTCCTCCTCCTCCTCCTCTCTCCTCCTCCTCCTCTCTCCCATTTCCTCCGTCTTCAGCGTGATTGCCGGCGAGACCTCCTCAGCGGCCGGACTGCGCGCGTGACAATGGCGTCTTCGGCCACTCCGTCGTATCTCTCGCCTCTTTCGTCGGCGCCGCGGAGTCTTGGTCGCTCGCGTGTGTGTGCGTGTGCTTGCGTGAGCAGGAGAGAGAATGGGTGCACTATGTCACTGGATTTTCTCCCAGGCTGTTTCTCTTTTATGCACACATACACGCGCATATGGCCAGTGTTGGGCTCGACCCCGTGGGACACGAACGGACACACACGCAAATACACACACACACGCAAACACACACACACACACACACGTCCGCACACGTACACGCACACGCGCACGAGCACGCGCGTGCACACACACACACACACACACACACACACACACACAACACACACACACACACACACACGCACGCGCGCGCGCGCAATAACGATAACCCTCCTTAATGACGCCATGAGTTTATAAACAATAAAGATTCCATTTTTTTCTATGAAATCATACATAACGGTTTTTGTAACTGCAAGCATAATGTATACATTGAAGTATATACAAAAGAGAAAATGTTTGGGTTGATTAATAAAGGAATAAATACGCAGCGGATGCAGTAGGTAAATGAATAAACTTCGAGGCAAATATTTACATACGTTTACTCATGTATTTGTATAAGAATATGTATTTATGTATGCATGCATTTTTTTCTGTATGCATGTGTGTGTGTGTGTGTGTGTTGTGTGTGTGTGTGTGTGTGTGTGTGTGTGTGGTGTGTGTGTGTGTGTGTGTGTGTGCATTTTTATTGTTTTTTGCCATAGTGTATGGATGTATATATAAGCGTGTGTCTACATCTCTGAATGCATATGTGTGTGTTTGTTTGTATGTGCGTGTATGTGTGTGTATTTGCGTTTGTGTGTGTGTGCGTTCGTGGGCGTGCGTGGGCGTGAGTGTCCACGGGGTCGAGCCAGCACTGGCCACTTGACGTCGCCTGAGCCGCCACTTCCTCCCCCGCCCCCCTCCCTCCCCCCCGCAAAGGAAGAGCCGATGAACTGGTGACCCCCCCTCCCCTCCCCCTCCCCCCCATTGCCACCAGCCACTTGCAGCCTCCCGAACAGCGTGGCTGAGGTGTGCCGCCCGCCGCCCGCACCCCGCCACCCGCTGCCGCCCACATAGCCACGCCTGCTGTCAAGAGGGGAGCGAAGGGGGGTAAAGGGTGGGCGGTAGGGGAAGGGGTTAGGTAGGGGGAAGGGGGAAGCGGAGGCAGAAGGGGGATTGGTGAGAGGGAGGGAGGGGGACTGGGTGAAGGAGAGAGGAAGGGACAGAAGGAGAGCGAGAGAGAGACACAGAGGGACAGAGACAGAGACAGAGAGAGAGAGGGAGAGGGAGAGAGACTGACAGAGAGAGACTGGCAGAGAGAGGGAGAGAGAGAGAGAGAGAGAGAGATAGAGAGACTGACAGAGAGAGAGAGAGAGAGAGATGACAGAGAGAGAGAGAGAGAGAGAGATAGAGAGAGATAGAAGAGAGAGAGAGAGAAGAGAGAAGAAGAGAGAGAGAGATAGAGAGACTGAGACAGAGAGAGAGATATAGAGAGACTGACAGATGAGAGAGATAGAGACTGAGAGAGACAGAGAGAGAGATAGAGAGACTGACAGAGAGAGAGAGATAGAGAGACTGACAGAGAGAGAGAGAGAGATAGAGAAGAGAGACTGACAGAGAGAGAGAGATAGAGAGACTGACAGAGAGAGATGAGAGAGAGAACTGCAGAGGAGATAGAGAGAGTGACTGACAGAGGAGATAAGAGAGAGGAGAGAGATAGAAGAGAGACTGACAGAGAGAGAAGAGAGAGACAGAGAGAGATAGAGAGAGAGACTGACAGAGAGAGATAGAGAGAGAGACTGACAGAGAGAGATAGAGATAGATAGATAGATAGATAGATAGATAGATAGATAGATATGATAGATAGATAGTAGATTAAGATATAGATAGATTGAGAGATAGATAGATTGAGTGATAGATAGATTGAGAGATAGATAGATTGAGTGATAGATAGATTGAGAGATTAGAAGATTGATATATATATATATATATATATATATATATATATATATATATATATATATATATAGAGAGAGAGAGAGAGAGAGAGAGAGAGAGAGAGAGAGAGAGAGAGAGAGAGGTGGAGAGGAAGTGCCAGAGATCGAGCCAGGGTGGAACGGGGGCGGAGGAAGAGTGTGGGAAAGGAAGGCTCGTAGGCAGCGAGGGAGAGAGAGAGAAGGAGGAGAAAGAAGGGAGGGAAGAAGGAGAAGGAGGAAGAGGACGAAGAAAAGAGGAGAAAGAGGAAGAGGGAGAGGAAAAGAAAGAAAGGCAGACAGAAGGAGCGAGTAAAGAGAGAGAGAGAGAGAGAGAGAGAGAGAGAGAGAGAGATGAGAGAGAGAGAGAGAGAGAGAGAGAGAGAGAGAGAGAGAGAGAGAGAGAGAGAGAAAGTAGAGAAAGAAAGACCAAAAAGACAGACAGACAGAGAACGGAAAAAAAAAAATGTGTAGAGAGAGGGAGAGAGGGAGGGGGGGGGAAGAAAGAGAGAGGAGCGAGGAGAGCGAGAGGAGAGAGCGCAAGGACGCCAGCCACCTCCCCATTACCCAGTAGTGGCTCAACCCTGTACTTATCGCATCACGTCCAGGCTCTCACCCCTTGCTCTCCCTGATCCCTCTCACGACCCGAGGCGCCCGTAACCCTTTCACACGCGCTCCCACACTCGCTCGTTCACTCTCCCAATCAGTCGTTGACTCTCCCACTCTCTCTCGTTCTTCGCCCGTCTCATCGTTCACTCCTTCTCACTCGTTTATTCGCCCACTCTCACTCGTTCACTCCCCCACTCTCACTCTCACTTTATTCGCCGCCACTCTCTCAGTCAGTCACTCTCCCACTCTCGATCAATCACTCTCCCACTCTCTCCTGTTCATTCTCCCAATCGCAGTC
>NW_020869445.1:157616-170116 GCF_003789085.1 Penaeus vannamei
AGAGTGGTTTGTGTCGTGCTGTTTTATTATTTGTTCAGGTTTGTTATTATTTTTGCTTTTGTCATCATCATCCTTTTAATAATTATTTTGATTATTATCATTATAATCTGATTCGGTTTCCGTAATGTGTTCTCCCTTTTCGAAAGACGCGGGAAAGGGTTTATCCAACGCCAAGAGATCGTTCGTTCGGCGGGAAGGATATATACACAGGCCAGCGTTGAAATTTCCGTCAGTCTCCGCGCGACGTCCACTCGGCGCGACGTTCGAAGTGCCGCCGGTCGGCCACAGTCACGCCGCTGCCGTGTCGAGTTTTTTTTCCGTTTTGGATTCTTCGCCGCAGCTCTTGACCGTTTTGATCCCTTCCGCCACCGCTGTTTAGGTCCTTTTCTTGTTCGATTGTGTTGGGTTTTAGATTATTCGCTTTTTTTTCCTGTCGGTTTATACGATCTTGACCTCTTTTATTTTCTTATATTTTAGATCTTATTTCAGTTTTCTTTTCTCTTTTTTTAGATTCTTATTCTATTTTTTTTCTCTCTCTCTCTTCCGTTTCTCTCTTCATCACCCTGTTGCCTCACATACTACCCTGTTTCCCTTCTCGGTCTCCTCTTTTCTCTCACTTCCCTCTCACTCTCCTCTCTCACCCTACCCCAAATTCTACCCTTCTCCACCTCCTCCCTACCGCCTCTCACCCCACCCCATTCCATTTCTCCCTCCACCCCGCCCTCACCCCTCCACCCCGCTCCTCACCCCCTCCCAACCCCTCCACACCCCACCATTACCCCCCCCCCCCCAGGCACCCCCGCCAATGCAGTTAGTGTTCGAATAATGAATTAAGTGTTGCTGCCACAACTATGCTAGCCATCGCGGCGCCGGAGAACTCGATCCGCCGCAGCGCTCTGGCGGCGATTTCCTCATTCCCTCCTTCCTTCCCTCCCTCCCTCTCTCCCTTCTTTCTTTTCCTTTTTTTCCTTTCTCCTTTCCTCCTCTTTCCTCTCCCTCCCTCCTCCCTCTTTTTTTCCTTTCCTTTCCTCCCTCCCTCCTGTTTTTCCTTCCTTTCCTCCCTCCCCCCTTTTTTTCCTTCCTTTCCTCCCTCCCTCCTCCCTCCCTCCCTCCCTCCCTCCCTCCTCCCTCTCCTCCCTCCCTCCCTCCTTTTTTTTCCTTCCTTTCCTCCCTCCCTCCCAGAGCGAGTGCCTTTGCTTGGGAAGTAGAAGAAATCAAAAAATCAATAAGATAAAAAGAGAGAAATGGAGGACCGATCACCTACGAAGGCGATACACCGTCAGCACCATAAGCGGGCGGCGTCACGTGACTATCACCAACCGCTATAGACACTTTCACCACCACGCCACCGCCATCGCCGCCGTGGTCGTCGCATCGATCTGATACACACACAGTACCTTACAGATTTGCCACGCATTACCATTCGCATCCATCCACTTGCCGACGCGTAACCATCCACTGCCGTAACACGGTAACCATCCACTGCCGTACACATAACCCTTTCCACTCCACGCACACTTATCGCCTGCTACCCACCTCCTATGAGTATACATACTAACCAGAGCACCTACTTACACTTTCCACCACAGCTTACCCGTCAATTACCAATAATTTTAATACCGTCCCATGGTGATTACTCGTCGTCGACTTGGCCAGGAAAAACGGCGCTTACCATTCCCTTGTGTACTGAGGGAAAGCAGAAGAAGATGGAATGCGACGAAAATAAAGGATTGCGAGGAATCACGACAATAGACGGAAGAAAGATGATAGAGAGAGAAAGAGAGAAGGGGAGAAGAGAATAGAAGAGAGAAGAAATCTAAAGAGAGAGAATAAGCCTAATGATCACCCGAACGGGATAAGAAAGGATGGTAAGCAAAGCTGATAAGTTTAACACAGTCGTTAGTAAGTTGTGTAGAAACCAAGCGGATGAAAATGAAGACTTTTAGATTACTGGTTCAGATATATACAGCAGCTGGACTATGTGGATCTTCCAAATGTTGTAGAATACTAACCGATATTACTCCGAAGCATATTCCGTCGTAAATCGCTCTGACTCTGCCATCACTCG
The DNA here is from genome assembly GCF_003789085.1 of Penaeus vannamei. Taxonomy (NCBI): domain Eukaryota; kingdom Metazoa; phylum Arthropoda; class Malacostraca; order Decapoda; family Penaeidae; genus Penaeus; species Penaeus vannamei. The sequence continues at coordinate 159,685 of NW_020869445.1, forward strand.
GGAGTGCGAGTCAGTCAGTTCAGACACCCAGAATCCGACACTGTCCCCTCGAATCGGACCCTCTGCATCATCGACTATCTCATGCAAGGGGAGAGGTACGCGGTAGGGGAGCGGGAGGATGCCGGAGTAGGAGAGCGGATGAGGTGGGGGGGGAGCGAGCGGAACGCGGGCAGGAGGAGGGAAGGAAGGAAGGAGCGTGGGGAGGAGGAGAGAGAGAGGAGAGAAGGAGAGAGGGAGAGAGGAGAGAGGAAGAAGAAGAGAGAGAGCGAAGGGGGGGCAAAAGATGAGAAGGGGTTTTAGGGAATGAGGGGAAAGGGGGGTGAGGAGAAGAAAGGGAGAGGAAGGACAGCGCACGTGCCAAGATAAAAGAAATGGGCAGGGGAATAGAATCGAGTGGGGAGGTGGAGGGAAAGATAGTAAGGTGAGGTATTGTGAGTCTTCCCTCGTCTCTCTCGTCTCTCGTTCTCTCTCTCTCTCTCTCTCTCTCTCCTCTCCCTCTCTCTCTCTTCTCTGCTCTCTCTCTTCTCTCTTCTATCTTCTCGTCTCTCGGGCGCCGACACCAAGATCTTCTTTTCCCTCTGCTCAATTTTTGCTCCCTCTCTATTCGTCCTCTCCCCTCCCTCTCTCTTTCCTTTCCTCCCCGGTCTCCCCCACACAACGGCAAGGACGTCTTTGGCCTGCCCCTGCATTTCGTGTCGCGGAAACATGAATGAATGGTTGTATAATTTTGCTACGCCGACGTGCTCCATCGCGAGTTTCCCGTTTCGGCGTCGACGTGGGAATAATGTGCAACGGAGGAGAGTAGGAGAAGAGTAGCGGGAAGAAAGGGGAGAGCGTGGAGGAGCGAGGGTGGAGGTTGGAGGAGGAGGTGGAGGGGGAGGTGGCGTATCATAGAGTAATTTGTGTGGAATTCCCGTCCCATTTCTTTGTGGTGGGGCGTAAGAGGGAAATGGGGTGGGGCAGGCGGGGAGTGATCATGTGTGAGTGTGTGTTGGGTGTGGCATTGGTGTGGGTGGGGGGCGGATGGGGCGGATAGGGTGTGTGTGTGTGTGGATGTGGTGTGTGTGTGTGGGGTGTGTGGTGGTGTGGGACGTGGGGTGTGTGGGTGATGTGGTGGGGTGTGTGTGCGGGTGTGTTGGCTGTGTCGTGGGGTGAGGATGGGGCTGAAAGTTGAGTAAAAGAGGAGGTGGGGGTAGGTGTCGGTGTGGGGTATCCTTTCCTGGTGTGCGAGACACTCGGGAGAAACATAGAAAGGAACACGCTTATGTGTGATTATGGTGTCGGTTTGGTGGGCAGGAGAGAGGAGGAACCGGGTTGTGGGAGGGCTTGGTGTGGGGGAATTTGCGGGTGTATCAAAGGAGGTCGTGTGGGTGCTGGGGATGTGTGTGTGTGTGAGGAGGGATGTGGGCGTTGGCGTAGCGTGGTGGTGTGAGGGTGGAATGTTTGTGGGTTTGTGTGTGTGTGGTATAGAGTGAGTGGGTGAAGTGGTGAGGGATGACTGTAGTGGTAGGTGGGGAGTGTGTGCGTGGTGCGTGTGTGGCGTGGCGTGGTGGGGGTAGTGGTGGGGTGGAAGGGGGGATGAATATTGTGTGGTGTGTAAAGAAAAATAAAAAATGTGTAGAAAGGAGTAGTTGTGATGTGTGTGTGTGTGAGGTGATGTCGGAATGTGCATGTAATGTGATGAATACATGTGATGGTGATGTGTGGTATGATGTGTAGTGGAGTGTGATGGTAGGAGTTCACCGTTCAGCCAGGGTAACACGTCCGTGCGGGAGTGAATGCTACCCAATGCCGAGGAAGTGGTTTGCACGGGAAAGGCGGATGGGTTTTCCGACCGGCTAACAACAATGACGGAGGACTTGCAAGACTTGGCCCGCAGAAGCGTTGTCAACATGTTGCAGTAGGAACACGAGCAAGCAACACTGTTTCAGGTTGGGTCAAAGTGATACTTCGGGTGATTTTATAAGAGTTGAAGATCAGTGACTTCAGACCCGAGGATCTGGGAGTCGGGAGAGACGTGTACGTACAAGTGAGAATGGTGCGATTGTTGAATGTGTAACTGTATGTGTGTTTAATAGGCTATTTATATTTCTTCTGTTTTCTGTTTCTGGTTCCTCTCTCTCTCTCTCTGCTCCTCTCTCTCTCTCTCTCCTCTCTCTCTCTCTCTCCTTCTCTCTCTCTCTGCTCTCTCTCTCTCTCTCTCTCTCTCTCACGGAGCGTATCACACATCATTCACATTCACACATCTACATTTCAACACTTACACTTAAACAAATCTATATCACACACTATCACTTACACACACACACTATATACCACACACACACACACACGCGCACAGCGCACCACACACGACACACACACAGCAGCACACAACACACACACAACAGACACACACACAACACATATCACCCACACACACACGTTGCACACACACGTGCACACACCACGTACACACACAACTTACACACACGTACACATTTTTTCTAGTACGTTTTTCCGCGAGAATGATCAGGAAATGATATAGCGAGCAACTAAAAAAAAAAAAAAAAAACGGAGAAGAACAAGAGTAAAAAACGAAACGAAAAAAATAAAATTATATAAAAAGAAATGGTAAGGAAATTTAAGAAAAAAATACACCATCATACCAAGAGTAATAAAAGGAGTTAAGTTTTTTTTCTTCTCTTCATGGAAAACAACTTTTTTTTCTTCTTAATTTGTTTATTCCTCCCTTTTATGTGGCGCGTAAGTTCTACGACATCGTCCCGAGTGCAGTAAAGAGCTCGCGATGATGCAACGTCTTAAGGGACAAGAGGTGGGTAAAGGGATGGAAAAGAGGTAAGGATGGAAAAGAGGGTGGGTAAGGGGGGGTTAGAGGTGGGTAAGGATGGGGGTAAGAGGTGGGTAAGGGATGGGTAGAGAGTTGGGTGATGGTAAGAGGTGGGTAAAGGGATGGGAAAGAGTTGGGTAAGGATGGGTTTAGAGGTGGGTAAGGGATGGGTAAGAGGAAGTAAGGATAGGAAAAGAGTGTGGGTAAGAAGTGGGTAAGATGTGGGTTTTACGACAGTGGGATAGAGGAAAAGTGAAGAAATTTTGAGTGCGTTAGATGAGATAGGGAGAAAGGAAATGAGAGGGGAGGAAGGATTAAAATTAGATAAAGGGGAAGAGGGAAAGGGAGGAAGAGGCGGTTAAGAGAAATTAAGGGAAAAATGAAAATTAAGTGGCAACCAATTCAGGCCAGGCCCGAAGAAGTCAGTGTGAAAAGTGTTGTGTTTGTGTAAGATAGTTTTTTTTAGTGGTGATAAGTGGGAAGAAGTTGGTGTGATATTATGTTAGGGTTGGTTAAGGATATGAGTTGTGTGGGTTTTGAGGTGAGGAGTGGTGGCTGGTGCAGCGAAGGGTTGTTGTGTTTGCGTGGTTGCGGTCTCGATTAGGACTACCTCATGTGTGGTTGTCTCGGTTCTACTCCTCAGTTTTTTAGTCCGCAGATTAACCGTCCTTTCTTTTTTGGTGTTCTCGCCTCCCGTGTGGTGTTTATGTGGTTGGGTGTTTGGTGGTTCTCTGTTTTGGGTTATGAGAGTGATAGAGGTGTAATTTAGTGTGAAGGGTGATTAGGAGGTTGGCAATGAGAGGAGGGATGTTAATATGGGTGTAGTAGTGTGCATAGAGAAGGTAGTTGTGCGGCAGAGCGGCTTTTATGAGAATAATTACAGTAATTATAGTGTTCTACGTTTGGTGTAGGTAATACAAAGTAATATAGTATTAGGGTAAGGTGGAGTAAGAGTGGAAGGGAGAACGGATTTTAATATTTTTGATTTATTCTATTTCAAACTCGGATTTTTTTTTTTCTTCTCCCATCGTAATTGATTTTATTGTGATTTTCAGATGAGATGAGTGAGATCTGTCACGTAATCTGTATATCTGATCTACTTCTGTATCGTTTGATCTTCTCGCACTTGATCTTCTTTCTTTGTGCTTTGTATGAGCGGCTCAGAGAGAAGTTGGATAAGTGCAGTGCGCGGAGATGATATGACCTCCCTTGATTAATTGAGTAATTTTGAGTTTTTTTTTATTGTTTTTGTATTTGTTTTTGTATTATGTTGACGTGTTGTTTTAGAGATGAGTGATGATGATTGAGAGATGATGAGATTGGTTATGAGATATTCGATTTTCTTCATTTCTCTTTTTTTGTGATTGATGTATACTGATTTTTGGATGAGATAGGGAGCAGAGATGAGAGAAGAGATGCACGGACACGCACGGAACGAGATTTTTAGAGGGAAACATGCGCAAGTACAGCGCTATTGCCGCCCAGCATTTGCTCGGCAGTAGAAACTCCTCTGGACTACAGTGAAATGGCGTACACTTCTATTGATCGTTCACTCGTAATATAATATTGTGTCCGCTCAAGGTTTATACTCTCGCGTATTATCTTGCGCCGGATCCGGGTACCGCCATGGTGTCAGTCCTCCACAGGTTGTACAAAATCATGGTGGTTTTGTGTGGTTGTGTAGGTGTATTGGGGTTTACTTGTTATTTCTTTATTTAAATTTATTTTGTTGTGTTTTTTAGCTAGTTGAATGTTTTTAAAATCCTTTTTTATTGATGCTTTCCTTTTCCCTTTTCCTTTTTTTTCATTATCGCAGTCTTTTTTTATATTGTCTTCTCCTGTTGTGTTGTTGTGTGTCGCCGACCTGCCTTTTGTGTGTGTCTTCGCTAGTGTTGTGTGTCGTGATTGTTCCTGTTTGTTTGTTTAGTATTGTGCTCGTGGTTGTGAGTTGTGATGTGTGCTGCTTCTATATGTGGAAGTAGTGTGTGTTGTGTGGTGTTGTAGTATGAATAACAAATTGATTGTGTAGTGTGCTGTGAGCTGTATGCCGTGTGTGTGTGTGTGAGAGAGAGAGAGAGAGACCGAGAGAGGAGACGAGAGAGGACGAGAGATGAGAGAGAGACGATGAGAGAGAGGAGAGACTAGAGAGAGAGAGAAGAGGTGAGAGAGAGGGAGAGGGGAGGAGGGAGGGAGGGAGGGAGGAGGGGTGGGGAGAGGGAGGAGGGAAGGAAGGAGAGGGAGAGATAGGGAGAGAGTGAGTGATGAGGAAGTGATAGAGAGAGAAGGAGGAACAGAAACCGGAAAGAAGAATATGATAAATATGTTAACATACGATTACATACGGATACATAATCGTCATTCATGTACGTATACGTCATCTATCCGACTCCCCAGATCCTCGGTCTGAAGTCACTGATCTTCACTCTTTGCTGTAATTACCTCAGTCTGCCTCTGACAACTTGGAACAGTGTGGTAGCGCTCAGTACGTAGCCCAAGAACAGTCACGGTCAGAAAAAACTTTTTTTCCCGTCCAAACACGTTTTCGAATTCCTCCCGCGTAATGGACGTGGATCGTTTCAGAGAGCTTCGATTGGCCCGACGAAACTTTTGTTCTGTGGGCTAGTACGAGAGGGAAACGAAGGGGAAACAGGCTCGACAAGGGGGTGATGAGGATTAGGGTGTCTGTCGGTCCTTGGACACTAGCGGGAGGCGGTGCGTTAAGGGTGAGGTGAAATATCCCTTGTTTGGAGACTTGAATGTTTGTGCTAAGCAGGTATGATTGTAGAGGAAAGGAAAGACTCACGTAGGATAGTAATTGTATTAGATAATTAAGGGATAAAACCCAAAAAAAAACAAAAAAAGAATTACTTGTTAAAAAATGTGTTGCGCCGGTGTCCTCTGAGAGAAAGATCGGGAGAGAGAGAGAAGATGAAATGAGAGAGGAAGAAGAGAGCGAGAGAGAGACGATGAGAGAGGAGGTGAGGCCTCGGAATAGGAGGAGACGAAGGATGGACGACGTAGACCAAGGACAAAACATTTTGAAAGGGGGAAAGATAGCGTCAAGAGGGGATTCTGGGCGGCGGCTGGGGAAGTAGTTAGATGTTCTTTTTTCTCAGGGACACACTCGAGAAGGCCTCGTTTTAAGAAGCTTGTTTATGCTTTCCCATCGTCTTTTGCCCTGCTAACCCCACCCTTCCCCTGAGACCCGACGAGACGAGATGACTGATCCATCCGAGCAATCGCGCTAGCAAGAGAAGAGAGTGTAGCACGATGAGTGCAGAGGATGCTTTTCTTAGCCTCGCCTCCCTTCACTTTTTTCCCTCAAACTTCCTTTTCCTATACTCCCGCCCTCCCGGGCGGGGGCGCCACGGCCCCCGCCCCCCGCCGCCCCAAAGGCCGGATGCGGTCCCTCCCAGCGTAGCATGCCCCCCCCGCTAGCCCACCTACCGCACCCCTTGGACTACTTCACCCCACCCTGAGGTTGTGTTTCTCTCCTTTTGTTATTTTGCCTTTATTTCATTTTTTTTATTACAGTTTTTTTTCTTTTTTATTTTTTTTTGTTTTTTTTTTTCTTTTTTCTTGTTTTTTTTTTTATTTTCTTTAGTTTGTTTTTTTTTTGAGTTTTTTTTTTTTTTTGATTATGAGATGTGAGTATTGATTTTTTGGAGATGAGACAGATGATAGAAGAGTAAGATGAGAAATTTTCGCTAATGAGATGATTCTGGACTTAAAGGCGACTGGAAGCGTTCCTCTTGCATGTTTAATTTTTTTCTTGTTGTGCGTATTTTTTCCCGATTCACTTTTATTAAGTATTCGGTTTCTTGCTAGATTAGTAATCGGCGTAGAATAACTGCGCTTATTTTTGTTGCTGTATAATACCATTTTGGCACGAATATCGGAAATAGTTGGATTTGCCGAATTCATCCGACTCGCTTGAGCGCTGCCTGGAAGACTGTTTAGTGACGTGATCATCGACTTGAGATTATTCGAGTCTACACGGAGGCGAAAGAGGGAGAAGGAGGGAGGCGTGAGGAAGGGAGGGACGGGGAATAGGGGAGAGGTGACGAGGGACGAGGAGAGGACAGAGGCACAGTAGGAGGGTTAGAGGTGATTGAGCGGACGAGTAGACAGAGACAGAGATGATGATTAACGATGATGAGAGGATAAGGATGAGTGGAGGGTGGTGGAATAAAGGAATTTCGTGGACGGGCAGCGTAGGGCAAGAAAGGCGATAGTAGCGGTCTGTGGAGGACTGAATGTAATAAGAAGCAGGTAGCGTAGAGTGGAACCATCTTTGGGCGGATCGCCCCATAAGCTCTCCGCTTGGCGAACGTCCTTGCCTGCCTGGTCTCTACCCCCCTCATTCTCCCCCTTCTCTCCCTTCCTCACCTTCATATATCCCTGAGAAACCCTCCTGGAGTCCTCTCATTCATTGGCCTCTCCTCCTTCTCTCCTCCCTTCCACCTTTCCTTCCTGCTTCTGCTTCTTTCCTCCCTCCCCTCCTTTCTCCTTTCCTCTCCCTACCCTCATTCCTTTATCTCATCTGATAGCGGCGCCGCGATACTACTTTAACACTTCTGTCCTCAATCCTCATTGTCTCACCGTCTCGGCCGTCTCGTCTCAATCGTGCGGTCTTTACTTCCTCTACGAAGAGAACTCTAAGCTTGAGAAATCGCATAATGTATAAATGAAGCAGAGAACGAGAGGAGAAGGCTAAATAAGATTTTAAAGAGTGCATATATTTCTTCTCTTTGCGTCTCTCTTCTTGTTGCATATACTCCTCCTGCACCTACGACGCTTTTTCTTCTTCCTTTTCAAATATCTCTCCTCCTTCCACTTCTCTCCCTCACCACACCCCTCACCCCTCCACTTCTCCCACAAACACATACAAAACTCAAACGAATCCCACTACGATTCAACTTCTCTGGTCAACTGCGCATGATCCTCCTCTCCAATGTGATGTCTGCTTTCGTTGTCCATTGCCTGTGTCTCTCATTGTTTACTCTTGGTTGCTATTGTTCGGCGGTTTACCTGTGAGAGTCCAGCGTTCCGTATAGTTAGCGGCGCCGAAGTGTACGCTTCCGTAGCTTTCGCGCTACTGTAAACTACTTTTCGCTGACTGTCTTCGACTAGGCTGTTGATGGGGGGAGAAGAGGAGGGGGTATGCCATGGCTTGTTTCCTCTGGTTTTCATATTCGAACCTTTTGTGTGTGTTTTTTTTCCCTTTCTCGCTTTTTTGGTGTGTCTTTTTTTGCTTTTGGTGGGCAGTGTCTTCTCCCTCTCTGCCCTTTGGTCCCGCCTCCTTTCTTGCTCGTTTATTTTTTCTGCCTGTCTGTTCTAAGCCCGCTGTCGTATATGTTTGGAGTCTAGCGGTGGGCAAAGAGGTCGAGAGTTGCGTATTATTTTTAAATTTCCTCATTCATCCACCCTTCTATTTTTCCTTCTCGTTGTTTTTTCCCTCCGCTATCCCAGTTCCATTACTCCGCCCAGGGGGGACGAGGCGAAGAGAGAGTGCGTGTGTTTTTTCCTGGCCGTAAGCCTCTTCGTCAATCTCTGAGCTTGTTTCTGCCTCTTGCCCTTAGGGATAACTCTCAGACGGGGTGTATCTGCCCTGCGCGTCGCTAACTCCGCGGATTGTGCTCTCTAACTCCTCTCCCAAATTTTCCATAGTTCCTCTCCTCCTCCTCTCCCTTCTCAACTTTCTACTTCCTCCTCCTCCTCCATGCCTCGTTCTCCTCCTCCTCCCGTCTCCTCTCTCCTCCTTCCTTGCTCCCTTCTTCTTCTTCTTCTTCTTTCCTCCTCCTCGCTCCCTCCTCACTCCTCCTCCTCCTCCAAATATCAGTAACCAAAACCCTACACTCTATTAAGAATTACTTTGTTACTCTCTTCCGTTTCTCTCCCTTTCCCTTCCTCTCCCTCCCTCCCTCCCTTCCCTCCCTCCCCCTCCCCTTTCGCCGCCTTACCCACCTCCCTAGATGTTGACAGTTTCCACGGAGTATTCCTTGGCCACACCTGAGTCTTGGCTTCATTTTTCGTGATTTTTTTTTATTTTATCCTTTTTTTCCTTCTTTTGAGGGTGGGGTCGAGGGCGGTTGATTTAAACTCCTTTCTCTGCCTCTCTCTCCTCCCTCCTTGTTGGTCTCTTTCTTTTTCTCTCTTTGTTCTTTCTTTCTCTTTTTTTCTCTTTGTGTTTCTCTTTCGCTCTCTCTCTCTCTCTATCTCTCTCTCTTCTCTCTTCTCTCTCTCTCTCTCTCCTCTCTCTCTCTCTCTCTCTCTCTCTCTCTCTCTCTCTCTCTTTCTCTCTTTCTTTCTCTCTCTCTCTCTCTCCCTCCTTTTGTTTATCCTTTCATCTTCCGTTTCCTTATCCTGCTGTACTTTCTTTTTGTCTGTCTTTGTCTTCGCCATTATAAGTTTCCATTTTCATTTTTTTTTCTCCTTACTTTCCCCTTCTCCTTTATTCTCTTCGGCCACCCTTCTATCTCCCCCTAACCTATTCTTAGCCCCCCTTTCCTTCCTCTTTTTCCATCCTCTTCATTCTCAGATTCCTCCTCCCCTCTTTCCTTCATCCTTAACCCCCTCCATTCCATATCCTTTCCCATGCATTTTTTCTCCACCCTTTTCGGACACCTGCGAACACACTTGTCACAGGAGGGGATCTCTCCCCCCCCCCCCCGCGCCCCATCTCCCTCGCTGTATCACTCTCCCAGGGTTGTCTTTCTTTCCCCTTATGTCCTCCCACCCCTTTTCCTTCCCCTCTGTCTTCCCCCCCATGCCATCTCCTCTGTTCTCCTCCCCCCTTGCCTTTCCCTCAGTCCTCCTCCTCTTCCCTTGCTTTCCCCCTCTACTCCTCCCCCCTTTCCTTCCCCTCTCTACTTTCCTCTCTCCCCCTTTTTCTTCTCCCCTCTACCCGCGGTCTTCCCCTCGTCTTGGGTGTGATTTATGGGTTTTAAGAGAAGTTTTTTAAAGGGAATAAGAACGATGTACTTTTGAGGTTCTGAACATCTGCAGAGAAAGGTGGTGATTGTCTTAGTTCGATGAAGGGAGGAGAAGATGATGATCGCCATAATAATGATGTTGGTGGTGATGATGATGACCAGAATGATATTGGGAGTAATGTCATTGATGACGAGGGATGGAAATAGCAATTGCGAAAGAGTAATCGCGACGATGCTTAAAAAAAGGAATGAAGATAAGATAAAGTAACAAAAGTGTAGAGTAATGATGATGAGAATGGCGAGTGACTGAGATAACGCGCGAGCGTGGGAGCGGAGGCGGACTCGCCATCTGGCACCGGTGCCGCGTGGCATTCGCTCAGTGCCGTCTCTCCCCCTCCCCTCTCCCTCCCTCCTCCCTCCCTCCTCCCTCCTCCCTCCCTCCCTCCTCGCCCGTGCATGCCCCCCTCGCCTCTCTTTTCCCCTCGGGGGTGAAATAGTAGCACACATGTCGCGTGTGTCAAATGTTAAGCGGTGTCGAAGGAGGTGGCACAGGAGGTGTCACAGGAGGTGGCACTCTTTGATGCGTAGGCTTTGGGGGCTTCTCTCTTCAGGACGGGTGTGGTGATTGCTGTCTGCTTGGGTGTCGGTGTTGTTTCTCCGGTTGTTG
>NW_020869445.1:172616-190116 GCF_003789085.1 Penaeus vannamei
GAAGGAGGAGAAACGGATTAGTAGTAGGGGTCGAGAGGACAGGGCGCACGGTGGGTGGTGGGGGTGGTGGAGGAGGTGGGAGGGGTGGCGACGAGGAGGGCGAGGAGAGGGAGCCCGGGGCCGGTTCGGGCGGACGTGGGAGCCGAAGGGCCGCTGTTTCCCAGGACAGGTGGAGCCGCTCATTCACAGGTACGTGTAGGCCGTTCGAGGAGGAGGGAGAGGGGGGAGGAGGGAAGAGAAGATGGAGGAGGAGAAGGGCGAGAGGGAGGGAGGAAGGAAAGGAGGAAAATGGGTGAAGGAGAAGAAGGGAAGAGGAAGGAAGGAGAAGGGCGAGAGGGAAGGAGGGGAAGATGGGTGAAGGGAGAGAGGAAGGAGGAGAGGGGGAGGGAGTTGAGAGGGAGGAGGGATGGGTGAAGGGAGAGGGGTGGGAGGGAGGAGGAGAGAGGGAAAAGGAGGAGGAGAAGGAAGGGAGGGCAGGTTGGGTTGCTCCTTGAGCTTCGAGGAGTAGGGTGAGGTGAGGAAGAGGATACGAGGATGATAGTGATAATTAATAATAATGATATTAATAAGATAGGGTAGAATGTAATAAGAAAGGGATCGGTTTGAAGAATAAAGGGAGAGAGAATGGCCATAAGTGAAAGAACAAAGAGTTGAGTAATAACACACGATATGACTTCCCCCGAATTGTCATTCACAGGATCACCCCCTCTCCTTCTCCTCCCCATCTTTCATTCCTCCTCCTCTCCTCCCCCATTCCTAACTTCCTCCTCCCTCTCCTGCCTCTTCTTCCTTTCCCCATCCTCTCCTCCTCCTCCTTCCCCATTCCTCCTACCTCTCCTCCTCCCTTCCCCATCCTCATCCTCCCTCTCCACCACTCCTCCCTCCTCCCTCCCCGCCCTCTCCTCCTCCTCCTCCTCCTCCTTCCCCTTCGAGCAGGTGCAGTCTCCTCTCGAGTGGCAGCAGCCTTTTCCACGGCATCAACTGTGAGTCATTTAAAAGGGAGTTCTCCGGGGATGATTAGCCTCCCCGGGCACATTGCGCGGCTCCGGTGGGTGGAGTGGGTGGATGGAGTGGGGTGTTTGGATAGGGGGTGTGTTTTGGGTTGGGTGTGGTGTGGGGTTTGTGTGTGTGTGTGTGTGTGTTGTGTGTGTGTGTGTGTGTGTGGTGTGTGTTGTGGTTGTGTGTGTGTGTGTGTGTGTGGTGGTGGTGTGTGTGTGTGTGCTTGCTTGCGTGTGTGGTTGCGCGTGTGTCTGACTGGTTGTATCTGTGTCTATATATTTCCTCTCTGTGTCTGTGTCTGCAATTGCGTATGTGTGTGTGAGAGAGTTGAACAGACAAGACAGGCATTTCGTGTTCATATTTGTGCGCCTGTGTCTCTAGGAGAGAGATTGAAACAGATAGGCTGTTCTTGTCTGCTTGTCTATCCATCTGTCTGCCCCGCCCTTGTGTCTTGGGAATAGGAACGCCAACCAGACAGACAGACAGAGGCAGAGAAAGTAGACAGATATGCAAGATAAACAGACAGATAGACAGATATACGAGATAAACAGACAGACAGATATGCAAGATAAACAGACAAAAAGATATGCAAGATAAAACAGGCAGACAGGTAGATCGATAGGCCGCGTCGCGTGCGTGCGTGCGTGAGGGAGTTCCCATAGGCGGCGAAGGAGTCTTGTGCGCCGCAGTAATGTTAATCAGGACATTCCTGCATAGCCAAAGAGGTGTGCGACCCTTGTGTGCGGGGCGGATGATCTTCCCACACTCCTGCTACGTTCACCGCCGCGACACACTCCCGATCGCACGCACGCACGCCCCTCGAGAGCTGTTTTTTCCGTTTTTTTTTTTTTTTTTTTTTTCTTTTCTTTTTTTTTACTTTCTCTTTTTTATCTTTCGTACTCTCGTTCTTATTCTTTCTCGGTCTCGATCTCTTTCTTTCTCTTGTTCTCTCTCCCTTTCTCTTTCTCATTCTTTTTTATCTCCGTCCGTCCCTCCCTAATTCCTTCACGGCCCTACACTCACTCATCCCACCTCTTCTGTCTCTCCGTGGAATCTCAAACAGAGTAGGAGAAGGAGAAGTAGAAGTAGAAGTAGAAGTAGGAGAAGTAGGATAAGTAGCGAGTGTCGGTGCGGTTGGCATTTGCCGCGGCGCAGAAAGGCCTGCAATGCGACGGCCTGCTTCGCCCAGCGGCCGTGTAAAAGGCAGCGGTCGCCAGCATCCTTCTCCTCAGCGTTGTGATGGAAAAGGTGTGCAACAGTTGCGGCCGGGCAGAGGAGGGCAGGGAGGAGGGCAGGGCACGGGGAGGAGGGTGGAGACGGGCAGGGCGGGGAGGGAGGAGGAGACCGCCAGCCGTGGGAACCTCACTCACCCCGTGGGAAAATCTGGGCCAGGACATACCCACACAGGGACCGCTTCTTCGGAGCCGCGGCGGCTCCTCCTCCTCTTCCTCCTCGTTCTCCTGCTGCCGCTGCTCCTCCTCCTTGTCCTCCTCCACCTTCTGCTCGCCAGGGTTTGCGAGGGCGGGCGTGGGCGCGGGAAAGGCGTTCTCGGCGAGAGGGCGGCCTGTGGAAGGAGCAGGAGCGCTCGGCTCCGCTGCGGCGTCGTCGGCGATAAACTCCAGAGAGACGTGAGTTCAGCGCCGGATGTGGTAAATTATCACCAGGATTTACCTGGCATGAGTGTCTTATCCCGCCGATGCCAAGACGCCAATTACGCCCTTACGGCGGGGCAGCGCAGGGCCGGATGTGGTGCGGCGCCGCGAGGCTCAAATCTGAGACAGCGGGGACCCTCGGGGGATGAGCACCAAGGCCGCATCCGCCGCCGCGCAGGCCAACTCGGCCCTTATGCCCTCGGCAGGAGGGCTGCTTGTGCGCCGGGCAGAGGAAGTGCCCCGGGCTGGTGACTTACCGGGTCAGGCAAGGTCACAGGTGAGATGGTAATCACACTGTAATCATTATAGACACCCGCACGCACGCACGCACGCACGCACAGGCGCGCACACAGCTGCCTCCACACGGCCGCCCAAAGTAGGCTCTGGGGGCGCGGTCAGTGGCGACACGCGGGATCGGCGGCGGCGGCAGGATGTGCCGCGTCCTCCCGCGACGCCAATGACAGCGTCGCTCTCCTCCGCCGCCGGGACGCGGGAGCCAAATCATAGCGTTCGAGGCATTAAATGACCCGTAAGTGCGCCGCGAATCCCTGGATTTGTGCGCGACGAAGGAGCAGCAGGAGGAGGACGCAAGCCCGCGGCCACGGAGGCAAGCCAAAACCGCCCTTGCGCACCCGGGACGAAGGGCGCTAATGGCCCGGCGGAGGACGCGTTTTATGGATGCGGACCTCGGGAGGAAGTTGTGCGGCGGGAGGAAGTGTGACCAGCTGGTGTGTGGAGGGGCGGGAGGGTGGGGAGGGGAGGGCCGAGTGGAGCTCCTTGAAGCCACACTTATGTCTGGTGTAGAGCCAGGCGCCACCATCCCGCCCTCCCCCCTACTCCCCTCCTCCTCCCTCACTCTCACCTCACCCCCATCCCATCCACCTCCTACCTCACCCTCCTCCCTCAACCTCTCAACCTCACCCCTCCCCTTCTCACTACCTCTCTTTCCTCCTCCCCTCACCCAATCCCACTACCTCGCTCCCTTTCCCTCCCTCTCCCTTACTCCCTCCCTCCCCTCCCTCTGCTCCCTTCACTCGCGGTCCATTCCGATCATCATAATTCTATCTCAACATCTGGTTTACCTGAACCTGCGGACGTACACGGCAATGCACTCCTACTGTATGCACATGAACGTATTTCGTTGTTCGGCTGCTCACACATGTGCATATTTCGTTATGTTATTGTACACACAGACGCGTGATTTTGTTTGTCTTTCTGTGCACCAATGCACGCAATGATCTTATTTTTGCTATACACACATGTACGTGGTTTGTTGTCGTACCGTACACAAATATACATTATACTCTTCCTGCTGTAGACACGTGTACGTTAGTCGCTGTCTTGTTTCACTCACATGTACGGAATTCGCTGCCTCGTTGCGCACACACGTACGCAATTTACTAATAGCGAAAGAAACACATGAAATGTGTGTTTGTGTCTGTTTGTGCCTGTTTGTACATCTGTAGCTCTGTATGACAACGGGAATGACATACGCGAATTAAGGGTGAAAAGAAGGACGAGCAGAGCCGATGAATGAAAGGCTCTATTTCACTAAGAATAAGCATTAAGTGTGTTGAGGCGACTTTGTGATGCTGAGCATTGGGATCGCCCCCGATAGAGATAGGGGGGGGGAGGGAAAAACTGATGCATGACTGGGGGTGTATGAGGGGGGGCGGGTAAGGGTTACATGGGCCCTGTGGTGTCTCTATTCCTCATGTGCGAACCACATGTTCTACGATTCTCTCTCTCTCTCTCTCTCTTCTCTTCTCTCTCTCTCTCCTCTCCTCTCTCCTCTCTTCTTCTCGCTCTCTCTCTCTCTCTCTCTCCTCTCTCGCTCTCTCTATATATATATATTATTATAATATATATATAATATATATATATATATATTTATTTATATTTATATTTTATTTATATATTTACACCACGCACACAACACACACATACACAACAGATACATAATACATACATACATACATACAATACATACGTACATACATACATACATACATATCGTACATATATATGTGTATATATATTGTATATATATGTATATATATGTATATACACACACACACACACACACACACACACACGACACACACATACACACACACACACACACACACAACACTACACACACACACACACACACAACACACACACACACACACACGATATGCATTGTAGGGAGGGAGTCATGCAGGACAGAGGGTGCGAGAGCCGTGCAGTGTGTGTGTGCGTGACCGGCCGGCGCGGAGCCATGCCGGGTTCGCTGTCTGCCGCGCGCCGCCGCCGCCCGCCGCCTGTGCCACGCGTCCGCTCGCTGGCGGCCGACGCGTAGTGAGGGAGGAGACGGAGATGAGGAGAGGAGAGGAGGGAGAAGGGGAGAATGGAAGAGGGGATAGGGAGGAGAGTGAGTGAGTGAAGTGATGTGAGGAGTGAGGGAGCGAGAGAATGATTGAATGGGCGAATGAATGAATGAGTAGTTGTGTGAGTGATTAATGATGAGTGCGGAGTGATTAAGTGAATACGTGAATGAGTGAATGGATGATTGAGTTGAGATAAAGGGTTTTGTATAAGTACATGTGTCTTGCACGGAAATACCTAATTCCAATCTCTATACAACCACGTAATTAATACCCCCACCCTACTCCCCGCCCTCCACACCACCCTCTGAGCCGAAAATGAGAGCGGGCAAAGTACCCAGCGGGGCACTGATTCACATGGCACTTTCACAGGCAGCATCGGCGACACAGCTGCTCAGCCAAACGTTGTTTGATGTACCGAATTCCTTATGCCCCTAGCCGTAATGGAGTCTGAGGTGGGTGCCTTCTATGTGGTCGTGTTCGCTGCCCTCAACAGTACTCCGCCGTCTGTCTCTCATCTGTCATAATATCCGTCCGGAGATTAGGCTTGGTGGTGTAAAGCAAATCCAAAATGGGCGACATAGTCGGCGTGGACGATTATATACAGACACACTAAACAGAAATATCATGAGGAGAGAGAGGGCAAGCGACACTAAACGAGGAGCGGCTGAACTCCCAGACCATCTGGGGGTACGAAAGAAGGGAGGTATAACAGATCATGGGTAAATAACACCGAGTCAGGAGTAAAGGCGATGAGTAATAACAACCACAAATAAGAACAGATAGAATTTTGGTAAGTGATTTGGTCTTCCGCTCGTACGCTGTATTCTGGACTCAGCGGCAAGCCTGGGTTCGGTGGTGACACTCTTATGGCCGGCCCTGCTGATGATTTAATAGGATTTAGGCCCTATGTAAATAATCTGTAGAGGAACAGATGCCGGCCAGTAGCATCTAGAGCGTTCCAGGGCCGCACCACTGGAATGTCCGCGGACTCCGCCCAACGGCGAAGGAGGTCGTAGCGTGAAGACGTGCAGGGGTTTTAAAGGGAATGCATAGTTGAACAGCCTGTAACCAGAGGACCCACCGTCGAGGCAGGATAAGATGAGAGAGGACGGATCGGGCCGTGATGAAGCGGGCGGCACCTGAACGAGGAGGAATTGTGTGCGAATATGGATTGAGAGACCTCAAGGTGGAGAGGAGAGGAGAGAGAGAAGAGAGAGAGAGGTAAGTGAGAGTCACTGAATGAGGGAACAGTAGAGTGATATGAGGTCTAAAGGGATACGTCGGAATGTATCCAGGGCGCGCTCATAGTATCAGCGTTGCTTGGATGTCCACATATCGGTAGGAAACACAAACCAAAATGGAGTGCCATTAGCGGAGATAGGAACATGTATGCTCGCCCATGAATTATGAAAGAGAAGTGCAGAAGATTGACAAGGGATGTGCATGAGACGGATATTCGAGCAAGAATGGATTACGGCTGGAGCTACAGCGCCATGCTACGAGATCAGGTTCGTACGGGGTGTGTAGCATGCTGTCGAGCCGCATAGTCGGCATACGCTGGAGGCGAGACGGGGAGGGGGGGATACAGCAATGTATCCCTGAACCGTGCTTCACCGGCGGTCGTGAAGGAGCGTCGTGGGGCGGGTCCCCATACACCCGGGGTCATCCTCGGGGCTTATTATGGATATCAGCCTCCAACCTCTATTGCCGATTGTCTCGGCCTCCGGTTTCTCCTCTTGCCACCTTCTACCTCATCTCTCTGCTTCTCGCTACTCTCTCTCTCTCTGTCTCTCCTCATCTCTCTCCTCTCTCTCTCTCTTCTCTTCTCTTCTCTCTCTTCTCTCTCTCCCTCCCTTACTACACTACCAAGCCGCGAGATATACAGTCCGTGTCCTTCCTACCTCCTCCCCTCTCATCGCCCTCGCCTCCTCCTCTCCCCCTCTCCCCCTCTCTCCCTCCTCCTCTCTCTCTCTCCCACCCTCCCTCCCTCTCGCCCTCTTGGTTCTCTTCCTTCTCCTCTCCTCTGCTCACTCAGGGGTATCATATATTGTTTCGTGTCTTGTTTTCGCTTTTACATTCCATCTTTCTCGTTATTTACTCACTTTTTCAGTCAAACCTTCTTCGGTCTATAAATACAAAGATTTGGGTTCGTGCGAAGAAGTGAAGCGAGCTATGTTATTTTGAGTACTTATTCTCGTTCTCACTGAAGAAGAGAACTCTCTGACGATTGCAAGATAGGCCTACTTATCCGTTGGGAATTCTCAAGAGTAATTAAAGTAAGCCACGTATTTTTAAGCCTGGGGCGCGGATGGAAAGTGCGGAAAGGGCCGCCGTGGTGAGGGGGGACTCCTCAGTTTGTTATAGGCGCGAGGCAGAGGCAGTGCAGCTGCGTGGATGGGTCGAGGGAGGGCCCAGAGGGAGGGGAAGGGGAAGCGGGAGGGAAAAGAGAGATGGCAAGGGACGGAGAGCGGAGAGGAAGGTTGAAGAAGGGAGAAATTGGGGAGCAGTGGGAGGTGCACGGCCGGGAGAAAGGAAGAAAGTGAAGGGGTGAGAGAAGAGGATGGGCATGGGAGAGCGGTTGGAAGATTGAAGGAAGGAAGAAGGAGAAATGAGACGGGGAGAAAGAAGGAGGAGGAGGTGTGAAGGGGGAAAATTGGACCGAAGGGATATAATGGGCGGTCGAGATTGGAGCTATAAGGAAATCGGACGGGTCACAGAGAGGAAAGCGACGGGAGGGGTAAGGAGGAGGGAAGAGAAAGGGACGGAGGTATTGATGGAGGGGAAGGCGAGAGGAAGGGAGGAAATAGAAAGAGGAGGGAGAAAGGAAGAACGAGAGGGCGGCCTGGAGGGAGCCAGGAAGGGGAGGGGGGATAGGGGCGGAAGCGCAGGTATGTAAAGACGCAATGAAAAATGGATGCTCGAATGTGTCTTGTGAGATGTACTTTCTTTCTTTTTTTACCTGGTGGGAATGTTCGTACCCTTCTGTTCACGCCCCCCCCCTCCTTCCCCCTCTTCCCTCCCTCCTTCCCTGTGTACTTACGGCAGCATCTGCATTAGCCGAAGCCAAAGTGCACACAGGATATCCCGGAGTCGGCGCCCCGTCCTCCAACTCTCTAATTCGTTCATTATGTTGTAGCGATTCGGCAGGAGGAAAGGGGGGAGGTGGGGAGATAGTGGTGGGGGAAGTGGGGAGGGGGAGGGGAAGGGGGAAGGGGGGGGAAGGGGGGCGGCAGCGTGAGAGATGCGTTGCAGTTGTGTTCGTCGGGATGATGACGGAGGGGTCGTGACCCGCCCGGGGCAGGTGACCCCCAGAGAGCAGCGAGGGCACGGCAGGGGCATCCCCGGCGCGGATCTCAGGGCCCCAGCATCACCGCCGCCGCAGCCGCAGTCGCCACCTCTCACACCTGCCGGCGGCACCTTGTTGCTTGTGCTGCCGCCCGCCTCGTCGCCGCCGCCCTTGCGCCCGCCCGTCCGCCCTCCTCCCGCGCCCGCAGACAGTCCTGATCCTGAGACACCACGCGCGTGCACGAAGGAGCCTCGCTGCGAAGACGATCACCTGGGAGAGCGCGTTCGGGGTGTTGGCCGCCGCTCAGGTATTTCTTGGAGGAAAAGGGAATTTTTGTGTGTGGTGTTGTGTATGTGCGTGTGTGTGTGTGTGTGTGTGTGGTGTGTGTGTGTGGTGTGTGTGTGTGTGTGTGTGTGTGTGTGTGTGTGTGTGTGTGTGTGTGTGTGTGTGTGTGCCTGCGTGTTTGTATGTGCGAGGCCTGTGCATACACCCACATAAACAGTATGGCTGCCATACTTCCAACCTAAAGGAAGTGAAGGAGGTGCCTGTGTGAGCGCCTAGGCCTATCGAACAAAGGAACCTCGAGAAGGCGCGATTCGATTCAGCTTTCCCCGCCCCGGCTCCCTCCATCTTGTTTTGCTTCAGTGTCAATTGTTTTCACCCATTTAATTGGACTTAAAACCGATGTGAAAGCGATGTGTTGCCAAGTGTATTCGTTTGCTTCGTTCAGTGGTTCGAAGTAGTGTATGGGACTGGTTCATTTGGGCTGTTTCGTTTACTGGTTCGGTCGGTCGGACGTTGGCTTTCGAGGGAAACGCGAAATTATGACTGATTTGCCTTTTTTTTTTTTTTTTTTTTTTGGGGTTTCTTTCCCCGCTTACTTGTGAAATATGAAATTCTTTGTTTTACATCATCATCATTATTATTGTTGTTATTAGAAAAGTCGTGTCAATATATTTTATGTTTGTACCGTTCTTCGTGGACTATGTGTGCTCATTTATGCTTGTGTATGAATAGAGTATATTGTAAATGTCTGTACATCTCTCGTCGGGCGTGTGGCCTTGCCGAGGGTGTATTTGCATCCCATGGAAATCGGCGACGCCCGCGTGTCTCCGTGGGCGCCGCGTGCGGGACTGAAGGCCCGCGGGGCGCAGCGTCATCGGCCGCCATGTTGGCTCCTCGGCGCGCCTCCCATGCCCCCGCCGAGATAATTTGACCCGGGAGGTCGGAGGTCACGGCAACGGCGCCCCCGTGACATCTGCAGCCGTGATGCAATCGGTCCAGGCCACGCCCACCGGAACGCCGCTCACGTTATTCTTGCATCCTCCGCCACGCCCCCTGACCCGCCTCGACCTCCTCTCCCGCTCAGACCTTGTGTTTTAGCCAGCGGGTCGCGGTGCATGCGGAGATTGCCCGCTAATTTGTGTAAAAAGTGCCCTTTCCAAAGCCCCCCCCCTGCCCCACTCGGCGCTCCTCCTCTTCCTCTCCTCCGTGATAGGGTGCTTATCCCCTCGCTCTCTCTCTCTCTCTCTCTCTCTCTCTCTCTCTCTCTCTCTTCTCTCTCTCTCTCTCTCTCTCTCTCTCTCTCTCTCTCTCTCTCTCTCTCTCTCTCTCTCTCTCCCCTCCCCCCCCCCGCCACTCTTTTTCTACTGCCGTCAACATTTCCCTATTTTTTAAATTTCTTCTTGTACTCCTTCCTAAAACACCCTTCCTCTTCCGCTCTTTTCTTACTCATCTTTATCTTTCTTTTCCTTCTATCCCTTTTCTTCCATTGTCTCGGACTTGCGCAACGGCCGCTGGAAACCTCTCGCAAATATGTTTTTTTTCTTTCTTCTTTTCTTTTCTTGATGTTGTTATTATAATCATTTTTATCATTATTATGATTTGATATTTTGATGTTTTTGTTTATTGTCGTTTGCGTTTCTTGATTTTGTTATCATCTTTATTACTGGTAGTAATTGTTTTTGTTATGGTAATAGAAGAATTTTTCCTTTATTTTCTTTTTCTTTAAAGTTTAGGGAGTTTACGTGTTTGTCCGAAGGAAGAGTCGGTATAGAGAAACAGTTTTAGTCATGGGAAAATGACCGTTAAAGCAGTGGGTGAGAAAGAGAAGATGGCTAATTGATTTGAATAAGCGTGGGTTCCTCTTTCTTGTCTTCCCTTTCTCTCTATATGTATCTCCCTCTTTCTCCCTCTTTTTTCTGTCTCTCCATTTTACTGTTTCTTTTTCTGTCTCTTTCTTTCTTTCTCTTTCTCATTTTATTTCACTCTCTCTCTCTCTCTCTCTCTCTCTCTCTCTCTCTCTCTCTCTCTCTCTCTCTCTATCTCTCTCTCTCTCTCTCTCTCTCTCTCTCTCTCTCTTTCTCTCTCTCTCTTCTCTTCTCTCTCTTCTTCTCTTCTCTTCTTTCTCATTCTCTTTCTCTTTCACACGTCCAGCCATGGGAAGCCCAAGACAGCACAAAACAGAAAAACAAACAAGAAAAAACACTCAAAAAAAGAGAGAAAAAACAGGCCAAAGAAAAGCGAAAAAAAGGTGTTCCAGCCGGCCGCTCCTCGTGTCATGGCCTCTAGAAGTATACATTAGGAGATCGCTAGTGGGAAATGAGAGAGGAGGGGGGAAGGGTGGTGGTCGTCAGTGGGGGGAGGGTTATTCTCATTTCTCTTTTCCTCGTGGATCTTTCCGCTTTTCATTTTTTTTGGTTTTTTTTCGTTTTTTTTCGTTTTGTCTACCTATCTGTTTATTTATATATTTGTATAGTCTTTCTCCCTCTCTCTCCCTCTCCCTCCTCCCCCTCCCTCCCTCCCTCCCTTTTTTTCGAAATGAAGCGCATTGCACAGCAGCACGCAGCCCCTCCTTTCCGCCTTGTGTTGTTTGTTTTGGTTTCCCGGCGGCGTGGCGGCGGCGGCGGTTTCAGGAGCGAGCGGCCGGGTAGCGCACGGAGCCACCCTCGCCGCTCCCACGATAAGCGGGGCATGTTACCTGTGCACCAATGGAGCAATTAACGTTGTGTGGGTAGTTAGGGATGGTTAATGCAGAGTGGAGGTCGCGGAGTCGCCGTAATGAGGGCGGAAGGACGCTAATGCTCGAGGTACACGCAACCTCCTCTCCCTCTCTCCCCTGCGCCGCTGTGTCTCTCTTACCTTCCCCTGCTCCCTGTTTCTTCTCCCTTTCTCTGCTTCTTCTCCCTTCTCCTGCTCTCTGTCTCTCTTCCCTTTCTCTGTTCTCTGTCTCTCCTTTTCCCTGCTCCTTGTCTCTCCTCGTTTTCTCCGCTCCCTGTCTCTCCTCCCTTCCCCTCTCCCTGTCTCTTCTCCACTCTTTCTCTCTCCCCCATTTCCCCGCACCTTTACCCCTACCCGTACCCGTAACCCGTAACCCGTACCCGTTATCCCTACCCATACGTCTGCTCGTATCTGTAATAATCCCCCCCCCGCATTGCCCCTCCCATTTCCACAACTGATGTCGCTAATTAAGTCCGTCCCGATCCCTTCCACCGTGACGAATAAATGTGTCTTCGCCGTGAGTTTCATTTTTTAAATTTGTTTTGTCTTTTATTTGTTGTTTTTTCATTGCTTTTTATTTGTTTTTTGTCTTTTTTGTTTTTTTTTTTTCATTGGCATTTTTATTTGTTTTCGTCTTTTAATTGTTTTTTTCATTGGCTTTTTTATCTGTTTTTGTCTCTGAGTTGTTTTTTTTTATTTTTACGATTGTAGTTTCGCCATGTAACTACCACGACGCGACTTCTTATGCAGCGCCACCCACATGCACGCACACACACCGTCATTCCCTCCCCCTCCCCTCCCCTCCACCCTCCTACCCTCCTTCCCTCCTTCCTTCCCTCCTTCTCTCCTCCTCCATACCTCCTTCTCTCCTTCCCTCCTTCTCCTTCTTCTTTTCCTTCCCTCCCTTCTCTCTTTCCCTCCCTCCCTCCCTCCCTCCTCCTTCTTCGTTGTTTGCGTTTATTTGCCTTTTTTTCTTCTTTTTTTCTTTTTTCTTATTTCACTTTCAGTATTGTGTTTTTTATCTGGTTGATCTTCCATGTAAAGAGAGAGATAGAAAGAAAGAAAGAAAGAAAGAAAGAAAGATAGAGGAGAAAGAGAGAGAGAAGAGAGAACGAGAGAAAGAAAAGAGAAAGAGAGAGGGGGGGAAATCACAGGAAACTGAAGTGACGTAAGCCAATGCAGGAGTTGCAGGAGGAGTGTGGATGGCCCCGCGCCCGTCTGTACTTGGGAGGAAAAGGAATTCGTTTCTTGTTTCAGTTTCTTCGTTTTTCGTTTTTTTCTCGTTTCAGCTTCGTTTTTCGTTGTTTTTTTTTTCACTCGTTTTATGCATACATAGACACGTCCATATTTTCCTTCTTCTCCGTCCCTTTCTTCTTATTATTATTCTCCTTCTCTTTCTTCCCTTTCTTCTTCTTCTTCTCCTTCTCTTTCTTCTTCATCTTCTCCTCTTCCTCCTCCGAAGGGAGAGGTGGAGAGGAAGAGGGAGAGAGGGAGAGAACTGCACTCCGCCCGCAAAGTCCCTTGTTATTAAAGGAAAATGAGAGAGTCCATTTTAAAGGGGGAAGGAAGGGGGATGTGAAACAAAAAAACGATAAAGATAATGATAATAAAAACGAAATTAATGCAGTAACGTATGAGCCGGAGGAGGCTATGGGGGAGAAGGGGGAGAATGCATGGAGGAGAAGAAGGAAAAGAGAAGAAAAAAAAAGTAAAGAAGAAAAGAAAGAAGAAAGGAAAAAGGGAGAAGAGAGAGGAAGGAGAAGCAGAAAGAAGAAAAGAAGGAAGGGGATGAGGAGGAAATTGGAAGTATCTGTTTTTATCCTCATATTCCAAGGAAATGATGGTAGGGTGCGGGAAAGGGAGAAAGAGGAGGGGAGGAGGAAAAGGAGGAAGGAGAAAGACAGTTTCTGGAACGGGGGGAAGGACGGATAGGGGAGGGTAGGGAGGGGAGTAAAGAAGGAAAGAGACGATGGAGCGGAGGGGGAGGGAGGGAGGGAAGGAGAGAGGAGAGGAAGGAGGAGTGAGAGAGGGAGGGAGGGGGAAGTAAGGAGTAGAAGGTGAAGGGAGGGAGGGGGGGGGGGGAGAGATTCTAAGACGTTCCCAGGCTCCCGTTGACCCGTGGCGTTGCGCTCAGCCGAGGCAAAAATTACCCTCGAGTTTAACCTGCCTGTCCCGTACGTCACCGCGCCGAGCATTCTTCGCGTCCGGGGCGAGGGGAGGGGAGGGGGGAGGAGAGAGGAGGGAAGGGAGGGGAGGGGAGAGGTTGAGAAGGGAGGGGGAGAGGTGAAAGGAGTGGGGAGAGGTTGGAGGGAGGGAGGGTAGGGCAGGGGTAGAGATTGAGGGGAGGGAGGGGTTAGATATTGAAGGGAGCGGGGGGCTAGAGAGAAAGGGGAAGGGTAAATGTTGAGGGTAAGGAGAAGGGGAAGGGCTAGAGGCTAGGGAGAGGGGAAGGTTTGAGGGCAAGGGCAGGTGCGATGAGGGGAAACCGGGAAGAGGAGAGAGAAAAGGTTGAGGTGGGTGAGGTAGGGGAAGACTGGAAGTTGATAGGAGGTAGGCAGAAAGAAGGGAAAGCGAAGGAAGGGAGGGGGGAAGAGAGAGAAAAAGAAAGGAGAAAATAATGTATGTGTTCCTGTGAATAGAATTCATGTGTAATTCTCTCCGTTACTCTCTCTCTCTCTCTCTCTCTCCTCTCTCTCTCTCTCTCTCTCTCTCTCTCTCTCTCTCTCTCTCTCTCTCTCTCTCTCTCTCTCTCTCTCTCTCTCTCTCTCTCTCTCTCTCTCTCTCTCTCTTTTCTGCCACCATACTACCATTTCTCCATTTTTTAGAATTTCCTCTATTTTCCTCTTTTCTCTCTCCACTCTTCTTTTTCATCTCATCAACTTTTCTCTCTTCCTCTCCCTCTCTTCCTTTTCTTTCTCCTCCTCCTCCTTCCCTTCCTCTCCCACCTCTCTCTCCTTCCTCCTCCTCCTCCTCCTCCTCCTCCTCCTCCTCCTCCTCCTCCTCTCCTCCTCCTCCTCCTCCTCCTCTCCTCCTTCTCCTTTCCTCTATCTCTCCACTTAAAGATGTCACAATTTAACAGGTGTATGAGAATGATAAGACACAGATAAAGGCCTGGCTTTTCTCCCTCTTATCGCGACGTATTTATATTTTGCCTTTGGGGAAAAACCTGCTCGGGGGCTCTTGCATAACCCCCGTCTCCCCCTCCCCCTCCCTCCCCTACTGTGTCTCCCCTCTCCATCATTCTCCTCTATCCTCTCCCCTTCCCCATCACCCTCCATCCCTCCCCTACTGTTCTCCCCCCCATCCCTCTCCAAATGTATCTCCCTCTCCCTCACCTCTCCACCTTCCACCCTTCACCCTCTCCCTCTCCCTCTCCTCTCCTCTCCCCTCCCTTAGGGAGCTAGTCATCTAAGTTAATAAAATCAACCTCGGTTATTTTTTTTCTTTTCTTTTTTTGGTATATATAGAATGTACAAATTTCTTCTCTTTTTTGTCTCTGTTTGTGTTCGAATTAAACCTGGAAGCCTCGACCTCGTTTTGTAAGTAAGCTAATCCAGAAAATCAAAGCTGTAATCAAAAGAGATACGAGAATTGCACAAAAAATTGCAGATGATGATGCACGTGCGCGGCATGAGGGTTTAGCTTGGCAAAATGTTGGAGATTTTTATGTGTGGTTGTGGCTATTATTATTATTATTATTATTATTATTATTATTATATTATTATATATTATTATATTATTATTATTATTATTATTTATTATTATTATTATTATTATTATTAGACTGTATAATTATCGTTGTTTTTAGATGTTATTTTTTTATTATGGTTGTTATTTGTTGGCCTGTTTGGACTCTTCGATTTTCTCTCTCTATCTCTATCCCTTCTCTCTCTCTCTCCTTCTTCTTCTTCTTCTTCTTCGTCTTCTTCTTCTTCTCTCTCTTCTGCTTCTTCCGTCGGGATTTCAGTTTGATTTGGACGGGAGGGGGAGGGGGAGGGTAGGTGAAGGAGGGGGGTCATTACGATTGAGGATGGGAGCAGGGGGGAAAGGGCGGTACAGGGAGCTAATTATGGCTATGTGGAGATAATTGGTCATTCCCTAACGACCATCGAGGCCAAGACAGCGTGTAATGTGTGTTTCCTCCAACGCGCGCTCTCTCCCACGCTCCCTCTCTCTTTCTCTCTCTCTTCTCTCTTCTCGCTCTCTCTCTTTCTTGGTGTGTCTCTGTCGCGCGCGCACCTTCTCTTTCTCTTCCTTCTTTTCTCTCTTCTCTCTCTCTCTCTCTCTCTCTCTCTCTCTCTCTCTCTCTCTCTCTCTCTCTCTCTTCTCTTCTCCTCTCTCTCTCTCTCTCTCTCTCTCTCTCTCTCTCTATATATATAATATATATATATATATATATATATATATATTATTATATGTGTGTATGGTTATGCTTATTATTATTTACTGATCATTTGTTTTGTTATTTTATTATTTTATTGGAGTGTATTCCCTCTCCCTTCTTCGTCTCATTTTGTATAATGTTCTCGTTTTTTTCGTTTTTCTTCGTTTTTTGTGTTTTTTCTTTGTGTATCAATCTTTTTCTTGAAATTCTCGGACACATTTTTGCGGTCGTTGTAGCGGTTGTTAGATGTGAATAATTCGTCTTCGGTTTGTGTTGTTTTGTTGTTTTTGTTGTTCTTTGTTATTGTTGTTGGTGTTGTTGTTGGTTATTTGTTGATGTTGTTTATTGTGTTGTGTTCTTTTGTGTTTGTTGTTATTTTGTTGATGTTTTTGTTATTGTTGATGTGTTCTTTTTGTTGCGGTTGTTGTTTTGTTGAAGTTGTTTATTGTTATTGTTTGATGTGTTGTTGTTTGTTTTTGTTGTTATTCTTCTTTGGTTGTTGATTTTTTTGTTACTGTCTTGTATTCTATTTTATTTATTTATTTCTTTTTATTTTCATTTTTAGTAGTATTGAAGGGAAGTGAAAGGGGAAGGGGGGGGAACACAGAAGGGGAGGAGAGGGAGGGGAGTTGTAGGGGGATTTAGATCCCGCTTTCCGTCTTTCCTTTATTGATTCGACGGGAGGGGAGGGGAGGGGGGGGGGGTGGGGGGTGGGGGGCTCGGTCAGCTTCTTGTTTATCTTGCGTTTGTGAATGGAGGGTTGTTGTTGTTGCTGTTGTCGTCGTTTTGTCGTTGTTGTCGATAAGTTGGGTTGACCGGGTTTTGATTTATTTATTTATTTATTATTATTTTTTTTTTGTCCTTTCTCTTATTTTTCTTTCTGTTTTTTTTTATTGCTCTTATTTCCGGACTGTTGGCTTTCTGTTTTTTTCTTCTTTTTTTTCTTTTGTTTCTTTCTGTTTTATGTGTTTTTTATTTCCTTTTATTTCTTTGTTCCGGACGGGTGATTTTTAGCTTTTTTATTTGCGGTTTTTATCTCCGTGTTTCTCATCATTTTTCTTCTCCATGTTTTCCGTGTTCGCCTCTTCCCTCTTTTGCTTCATGTTCCTCTTCCTCTCCCTTTCTCTGTTTGGTTTTTATCGGCCACTATCTCTCTTCCCGTTCGCGCTCGTTTCCCTTGGGTTTGTGTTTAATCCCGTTTTTATCACGGTTTCTTCCTGTTCTTCCTCTTTCTTTAAAATTTCTCGTTTCCTTTATTCCCACCCTTCCATCTTCCCCCTTCGCCTTATCGCATTCTACGCATCAACATCGCATCGCTCTGTCTGTCTGTCTCCCTCTCATTCCCTCTCCTTCCCCATCTCCCTGTCCTCCCCTGACCCTTCCCTCGCCCTTTCGTCCCTCCATCCCCCCCTTACCCCTCCCCACCCTAACCCTAATCCTGCACCCCTTCCACTCCCCTCCCTCTCCTTCTCCCTTCTTCCCTGAACCCGCCCCCTCATTCCCCAACCCTCACCCTCCCTCATACCGCACCTTTACCCCCCCCTTTCTTCCTCCTCCTCACCCTCATACCGCACCCTCCTTCTCTCCCACCCCATCCTCCTCTCTCACCCCTCCCTCCTCCTCTCTCTCCCCCCCCTCCTCCTCCTCTCTCCCCCCCTCCCTCCTCTCTCTCCCC
This sequence comes from Penaeus vannamei, assembly GCF_003789085.1. Classification (NCBI taxonomy): domain Eukaryota; kingdom Metazoa; phylum Arthropoda; class Malacostraca; order Decapoda; family Penaeidae; genus Penaeus; species Penaeus vannamei. The sequence continues at coordinate 189,985 of NW_020869445.1, forward strand.
CCCCTCCTCCTTCTCTCCTCCTCCCTCCCCCCTCCTCCTCTCTCTGTTTCTCACGGCACATGCCTGGCTTTTTCATATAAATGGATCATGAATTCTAAGAAAGGCCATGCAAATTAACCAAGCGGGTGATCA
>NW_020869445.1:195116-196543 GCF_003789085.1 Penaeus vannamei
CGCTTTTAGTGCTGTTGCTGAGGTACAACTCTTATTGTAGTAAGCAGTAGGATTCGCATTGTTATTATTTTTGCTTACTGTTGATAAGAATGCACAAGTATTATGAGAGGCAGTGGCACCCGCGAAACAGGGCGAGAGCCTAACCCGCGCCCGACGTGTTCCCGCAGAACGATGGCGTGATGACGGAGCTGGGCGGTGTGAATGGTCATGCTGGCACGCCCGTGGGCGGCTACCCTCCGTCCTCCGTACCTCAGAGCACGCCCACAGCCTCCTTGCCGCCCACGCCACACCACCCGGGCCCACACGCCGCCCACCGCCCCGTGGACCTGTCGCAGGCGCAGCGTGAGGCGCAACCCCCGCCCACGCCCACCATTCCCTACCCACTGCACGACCCGCACACCCACCGCCCCACACTGCTCGACACAGGTAAGTCTCGACGCCCGGAGGAGGGGGCGGGAGGGGGAGGGGGAAAGGGGGGGCAAACGTCCCTCCCTCATCCTGTGATATATCCCTCAGGGTGACCCCCCCTACCCCCGCTCTGCCTATCCTCTATTCAGTATAAAAGAATCTCATTCCATGTCTCATTGCACCGTCAACTTTGAACTCTCTTGAACTCGTAGCTAATACATTGCTATCTTTTTAATTAATCTAGACCTAACCGGTAGACCTTTTCTCGTATGTCTTCCCACTCATATTAAACCCCGACATCTTCTTTTCTGAATTTGTGTGAGATGAAAAAAAATATATAATTCCAGACCTCAAAGAAGTTCGTGCATAGCCTATACGTTAGCCATGCCCGATTGACATTTTGTTCGTTTGTTTGTTTGTTTATGTTAAAGAGTCTTGGAATGCTCAGTCAAGTTCCTTCCTCTCTTTCATGCTCCTGCCAGTCAGTCAGGTAAGTTTTTCTATGACTGAGTGAGTTTTTTCAGTGAGTTGAGGTCGGTGGTTGAGTCTGTGAGGTGAGATTAGTGGGTGTGAGTCAGAGAGTTGATATCAGGGCGTGTGAGTCAGTGAGTTGAGGTCAGTGCGTGTGAGTCAGTGAGTTGAGGTCAGTGCGTGCGTGAGTCAGTGCGTTGAATCGGTGAGTCAAGATGTCCGCGTTTCAACGTTCGAGTGAGCTGGTGCAGGTACCCATGTTATTTCTAAAGCTCCCCCTTGTTCCTGTTACCTTACCTCTTTGTTTAATTTGGCGTGAGGAGGTGGGGTGGGCGTGGTGATTGGGGGAGGAGAGGGAGGGGAGGGGGATGACACGAAGACGACACGTCACTGTTTCGTCATCATCGTGATCCCCCCCCCCTCTCGCTCTCATGACCACCCCCTACCCCCTCTTCCTCATGACGACCAGGCCGTAGGAGCGCCACGACGACCACGCGAGAAGCACGCTAGTCGAATGGGACCTCCCCCCCCCCCATTCCACCATCTCG
>NW_020869445.1:213706-228706 GCF_003789085.1 Penaeus vannamei
GATGAGATAGAGAGAGATGAGAGATTAGCAGAGAGATGAAGAGAGAATGAGAGACTTGATGATTAGAGAGACTGAGTAAGAGCTGACGACAGAGAGAGGATGAGAGAGGCTAGAAAGAAAGAGAGAGAGGAAGAAAGAATAGTGAGAGAGAGAGGTGACGATTTGCTGATAGAAAAAAATATCTGTTTCAAAATCCACAAGACAACCACCAGATTTCGAGGAAAATGAATTCCCTACAAATAGCAAACCCATTTTCTACGAGCTTCGCATAAGAGATGAAGCGCCCTTGGACTGCACACGACCCGAAACCCCATCGGAACCCAGGAACAACACGCAGGTAAAATCTCATAATTATCCGTCAATAACTTCTTGCCTGGAATAAAAGAAACTCCTTGGCAGAAGCGAGCAGATTATAAATGATACACTCTTAATCTACCTAGAATTCCAAAATAAGGCACCCTTTTTTACAACCTTTGTCTACTATAAAGTTTAGTCGTCTACCGCACATTGCCAGAAATCTACTACTGATCATCCCTAATCTACCCGAAAATAAGCTACTCTGTGTAACCTTAAAATTCACCTTGAAATATACAGCATCTTTGCCCCAAATCTACTCTACGTGTGCCTTAATATCTACTCATCTACTGCGGATCACCATTAAATTCTAATCTTCTGGTACCTGGGCCAACCATGAATTTTCATCATTAGTTACTTTTCGCACAATTCTGGTGACAATCAACACACACACACACACACACACACACACAGAGAGAGAGAGAGAGAGAGAGAGAGAGAGAGAGAGAGAGAGAGAGAGGAGACGAGAGAGAGAGAGAGAAGAGAGAGAGAGAGGAGAGAGTGAAAAAAGTGTAATACAAATGTTAAAAAAATAACAAAGTCGTTTGTCATACAATGCTAGTGAAATCCGATAACGCTAATCGGAGCGACAATCTATCTCATTAGTGAAAGCTGATTATTTCATGCATCAAAAAAAAAAAAAAAAAAAAAAAAAAAAAGTGAGAGAACTGATATGTCAGCATCAAATGACATTTTCCAGAGACAGGCTTACTGTACATTCTGTATATATTTTCATATAATCTTATTGTAAACATGATCTCATTTATTAGTTCAAAAAAGAAAGAAATAGAAAATAAGAATCCTGTAGACACGCGGGCCTCGCCGGTCCGGGCTGAAGGGAAGACAGCCAGGAGGGAGATGAATCCTGAAATAGTACATGTACCATGCCAGGGTTGCCTATGTACAACACCTGGCCGACAAGAGTGGGTCTTGGCCTGATTTTGCTATGAGTTGCAGAAGTGATACGGGGCACTGCGCATGCCCGTGAGAAGCAGTGCACCTTCAACTCAGTCAAGGTTTAACAGCTTTTTGAGTCTCTGAGAAGTTGGGTTGCTAAGTTTCGTCAGTCTTTGCTTTCTTGTTTCTTTTTGTGAACTTCAGCACGTGGCATTTGTCTGTTAGGTAAATGCATCACTTTCTTAGGGCCTTTTTTGTAGCATTCCGAAACTCCAAACACTTTGATACATGTTTGATGCTGTATTATAGCTACAAAACACGATTCTCATCGAAGTTTACACTGGCATAAAACATTTTGAAAAAAAGTTATTTTACTTAATTTCACAAATGAAAAGTCAATAGAAAAAAATCCATTAAAGTACCTAATATGCACGTATGATATTAAATCCAAGCAAAATATTGTAGAAGCTTCAAATAAAACGGAAAAAGTAGGCCTACTTAACTACTTTTTAAATATGATTGTTTATAAACACTCCTTTTGGCTACGCAAGGCTGCGGAAACTTTCTAATGCATTTCTAAGATTCAGTCCAAACATCTTTTTGTTATAACATAAATTGTTCTTCATAGGAAAAACTAGAAATTGCACGTGGTTTTGGATCTTATCGCATCCACCGTGAAGCTGTGTTCGATTCACATAACCTGATGATAACAATGCTCAAAGGTATTTACTTGTCATACTGATTAAATTTTATCAACATATGAAAATATATATGTCAGTTCTGATCGAGTCCGTAAGGTTGTAACGTAGTAGTACAGCATGATTTTGAAAACATCCCACCGAAGTCAATACCACGTCATATGATCCGGACCCGTTGGAAATTCTTACCTTGTCGTTCCAGCGACCGTCACGATTGGCTTCTAATTTTACCCATATCGTGTGGAAATTTATTTGATGTACTGCTAAAAAGACACAGAAAATGCTATGCACCTTTGGAAGAGAATTTTGTATCAAGAAACTTACGATGCAATTCGTAATTAATGAAAATATAAATTCCTATTTGAGCCTGCGTGAGATATATCTGGAAACTGTCGCGCCTGAATGGCTGGCCGGTGTGTATGAAACTGTTTCATGGAAGGGGCAAACACTTTAGTATGAAATGAAAAGATGTTTCGCCAGGTTCCAATAATATGCACGTAAAGGGCAAACATGTATCGAAGTGTATTAAACTGTTTGGTTTTGGGGATGCTACTAAAAGCCTCTAGTTTCTGTATCATCTCGTGACACACGAGGCAGAGTTTTAGTTGTGTAACACATGTTACCTTAATGCACCGAGTGAGAACGATGTGTAAAAAGTTGCCAAGTAAATTGTCTCTAAATGTTTACGAAATAAAGAATCGCGTAATGAATTAAAAAATCCTAAATTTAACAACAGCGCAGAACGAGCAGCACTCACCTATAAAAAGGTTTGGTCGCCTGGTCCTTGTACCAGAGGATGAGCGTCGGCCTGTCCGCCGGCAGAGGCAGCTCGCAGGGCAGGCTGGCGGTGAGGCCGGCCAGGGTGACCTTCGACAGGGTGGTGGTGGCTGGGGGAGGCAAGGCAACATCTATGACTATAATCACTGATGACTGTCATTCAGAATTAAGGTTATCTGGTTATATGGTGTATTACAAAACTGCTTAAGCGCACCTGAAACATACATATACAGTTTAAATATATATATGCACACTGTGTGTGTGTGTATATGTGAGTGAGAGAGAGAGTATATATATATATATATATATATTATATATATATATATAATATGTACTGTGTGTGTGTGTGTGTGTGTGTGTGTGTGGTGTGTGTATTATATATATATATATATATATATATATATATATATTATATATATGTATATATATATATAAATATATATAAACGCAACAGCTATATGCGACAACCAACCCACCATGCGATTCCCTTGATCCCTCGCCCGCGCCCCTAGGCCCACGTCCGCCTCCTGTCAGCTGAATAACAACGCACAAGTTCTTTATAAAAAGGCACGTGTCTTGTGCGCAATAACCGTAAAGTATGTTCTGTGAAGGAGGATGAAATCATTACTCGGGAAATTTTACAAAAACATACGCCATTAGTCTACCTGGGATTTTGCGGTTATTGTAAACATACCCAAGGTCTATATATGTATTATATATGACCTTTAGCAACATAGCAAAAGAAAACAGTACGTATCGGTTTCAGAAACAAAAATAAAACGGAAGAGGTAATAACATTTACCAGCTCTATGGATTATCTTCTCTTCTTTCCTAAAGAGAAGGTGGTAATAACCTAATTAAATCAGGGAAGGGGATTAAATGGAATATGAAAGCAAGTCAGGATTCTAATTGGTGATTTGAGAAGTTACAGCTCAAAAAAGGTCGAGAGTTTGAAAGATTAGGAGGCACGTGGGAAGGAAAAGGAGATAAAGGGAATGAGAGAGAAAGAGAGAGGAAGAGAGAGAGGGGTGATATGATGACATATAATATATATATGTATATATATATATACATATAATATATATATATTATATATATCACACATAATATATTTATACATATAACATACAAATACATATACATATACTACATACATATATACATACATACATACACACACACACACACACACACACACACACACACACACACAACACACACACACACACACACACACACACACACAAAATATACTGTATATGTATACACACACACACACACACACACCATTATCACACACCCACCACACAACACACACACACACACACACACACACGACATATATATACATATCACTAATCATATAATATATCTTATATTATAATTATAACTTATAGTAGATGTCATATATATACCATATATATATATAAAGAGAGAGAGACTGAAAATGACGGAGAGGGAAGATGGGATGAGAGAGCATTGTGAGGCGAGACAGAGACGAGAGAATGAGATGACTGAGAGAGAGCAGAGAGATGAGAGAGAACGAAGAGAGACAGAGGACGTGACGACGCGTGAGGAGAGTGAGAGAGAGAGAGACGAGAGAGAGAGAGAAATAGATGAGAGCATATGGTCACTTTGCAACTGCTCATAGTTATTATATGTCAAGATCTCTAGTAAAATTCGAATCTTATTCTGTCAGTTGATGTGTAGTGTTTTCATGAATCGGTTCCCAATTGGAACTGTCACATTGGCAGTATCACAGGCTCAATGTATAAATAAGTGGATATGAGACGTGAAGAACCATAATTATTTAATATGATGATCTAGGCACTAATTAAATTTATTAGAGAGAGAAAAAATAGAGATGAGATATGCATATAGGTATATATATATGTATATATATATCATGATATCTTATATACTAATCTATATCCCTAATACCATATACTATATTAATATTATAATATATATATCTACTTTACATACATACATGTTACTCTGATGTATTCGCTATATATATTTACAGCTTATATATATAATATTTACTTTAACATATATCATAGTATATAGGTTACAATTATATCTTTATAATATTATATATTAATATATATATCGCCATATTATATATACATTACACACACACACACACACACACACACACACACACACACACACACACACCACACACACACACATCACACACACATATGTCTAATAATAATATATGATATAACACATATATATATACACATACACACACACACAACACAATATTCAATATTATATCTATATATATAACTATATTATACACCACACACACACACACACACTCACTATATCACACACACACACCACACACACACACAGCACTATTAAAGTTATAAATAATATATATTATATATTTATATAAGGTTATATTTACATATATATATACTTTATATATTATATATGGTATTTATATATGGTTAAATATAAACTTGTAAATATAATATATTATAAAAATATATTATATACTCTCATATACACACACATTATAATACATAATCAATATACATTCTTTATATAAATCTATAAATATATAATTAATAGCTCTATATATAGGTTTATACCAGTTAATAGTCTACTATAATATATTACGTATAATATATAGCTCATATATATATATATATATTATCAACACACACAACACACACACACACAACACACACCACACACACACACACACACACATATTTAATATATAGTATATTATTATATATATATATATATATATATATATACATATATATATTATTATATTATATATACTATATATATATATAATATATATTTTTATTACTTAATATTATATATATATTTATATCATATTATATATGTATGTGATCCGATTTTTATAAGCTATCTGTGTGTCGTTGTGTGTGTCCAAGTACCTCAATCCTTATCAAGATGGCTACTCAGACCTTGTGTGTGTGTATGGCTCATGTGGTGTATGTGTTGTGGTTGGTGTGTGTGTCGATGTTTTGTTCCTGTGTGACCTTGGTAGTGTGTGTTTTCGTGTTGTGTGTGTGAGTTTGTGTCGTGTATTGGTGATTCATATCGAATCTCAACGTTTGACCGAATTGCTCATGTGTATATGTGATGTTTGTGTGTGATGATAGATTACAACATGTGTTATTGAAAATTACTGGTGTTATGTATGTGATCTCATCCCGTGTGGTGTGTGTTTGTGTGCTGTTTGATCTGTGTGTGTGTCTACGAATTTGTGTGTTTGTGTGGTTTATGTGTGTTTGGTGTGTGTTGTTTGTGTGGTGTGGCTATGTGTGTCTATTCTGTCTATCTCTCTCTCTCCCTTTTCTCTCTCTCTCTCTCTCTCTCACTCTCTCCTCTCTCTCTCTCTCTTCTCTCTCTCTCTTCCTTTATATATAATTTATATGTATCTATATATATATTATATATAATATATATATATATATATATTATATATATATATATATAGTTTATATAGAGAGAGAGAGAGAAGAGGAGTAGAGAGAGATAGAGAGAACGAACAAATAGAGTCAGTGAGACAGACAGACAAGACACACAAGGCTCACACACACACTGCATTTGCGTACGCGTTGGTGCCTCTCAGTCTCCCCTGATTACTTCCCACAATTTTAAAGCAGAAAGTCCGCTCGTGCTTGAATTTCCCGGAATAAACTTGTATGGCGCTTCACATGCTTTGTCTGATATGAAACGGCTTATTTGTTGACCCGTTAGGCAGGTGCTACTTATTCCGATGAGAAACGTAAGTGGCTTTGAGACAGGATGGCGGTTCCTTGGAGCTGTTTTGCTTTAATAGTCTCCCCTCCACATCCTTCGTGGCAAGTTTTCTTTCTCAGGAATACTCTATATCTCCATATCAAAGGTCATTATTGGAGGACAATCGGGGATAAGAAGGGGGAAGCAGGGATAGGAAGACGGGAGTGGAGGAGAAGCAGGAAGTGGGGGGGAGAAGAAGAAGGAAGTGGGACAGAAGGGCGAGAAAAGGAGGCCAAAAGGGAGTGATAAGAGGGCGAAGTGTCAGGCAGGAGGAGGTGGGTGGGGGCAGCGGAGACTCGTGATGGATCATCTGAGTTCCGCCATATGGGGAGGTCTGGTCGGCTTCCACGTCCGATCGCCCATATTCATGGCATAGTGCCAGTCACAGAATACAGTGTCAAATTTGTAATACGAACTCATTGTTGTGTTGTCGACGAAAATGCGTTCGGACACCGGTTTTTAGTACCGACTCGGTTCAAAAGACAACACTGACCAGGGTGCCAATACAAATCCAATTACACACTGTCAGTCTCCTGCTATTGCGCTAACGCCAGATTTGGGTTCAAATTTCACTTATAATACTGTCTGACAGCTAATGATGCCCGTTCCTGCTATAAAGCTAATTTCCCCATCTACATCACAAGCGTCCATAGCATAAAACGCGAGTCTGCAGCTGCTGGAACACCATCTCTTGCCTGACTACGCCATGCTGCCATTTCCCTGCAGCAGCGTCCTTCCCTGGGTGTAGTGTTTGCCTTCACATCGTCACATCATCCGAATCTCTCTCTAATTATTCACTGCCACTGATTCATTAGGGTTTTATGCTTCCCGTGCATTTTTAAATTTTTGAAGGGACTATTGTAATAATTAGTGATAATGATTTAATGACAAATAAATGCATGCAAATAACCTGAACACCGGTAAAGATTCGGCTATGAAAATTTGCCTAAAAAGTTTCATGATTATGAAAATGGTGTTAATTGAGAGTCGTACGTATTTCATTTTCAGTATATGATCATTTAGATATACGATAATTTAACAGAATAACAATAAAGTACACCAGTAACGAAAGAACACACATAAGATTATCTAAATACAACGAAAAGAAACATGGGAGCATAAGTAAATGAAAATGGCATACATGAAGTAAACATAGATAAACATGCATGTTATCTTGTTGAGATAAGCGCCGAGCAGCTGTATACCACACCGCAGTAAGATAGACACACACAGAGAATACGATAAACAGAAGCGAGAGGCGTAAAGGGGTATCAGGCATATCCAAGATGAGGAAGTGAAGCCATACTTAACATTCCCATCAGAATTCCCAAATATTTGACCGGTGGATCAATCTGGCACACACAGGCGATTCGCATATTGATGAACGACACTGCCGCCGCCTGTTTACCTGGCCCCGACGTCAGGCAGAGGGGCCGGCCTCGAGTGCCAGCCTCCGGTCTCGCGAGACAAGGGCGGCGTGCATCCGGGTTCGAGTGTCAGGCCGTGTTCCCAGCACCTCGAGGCCGCCTGTGTGCCTTGGCGTTGGATATCAGGATTGTTGATTTTGCGACACCAGAATTCTATTAGTCCCCGGCGGTGCGGCGAGACCAGAGCCACTAGAAACTCTATACTTCCGCGACGCAGAGGCCTTTGTGTACAGCCACTGCAGCGGCTCGCTACGAAATCACTACCTGAGAACACCTAACCGCAGCTCCACCTCGGGATATTGCCTCCTACAAGGCCGCGACAATTCATCTCGGTCACTTGGGCAAGAGAAACCGATATCGGACAAGGGAAGCAGCGCTATTCGTGGACAAGGAGAGAGGGGAGGGAGGTGAGAGAGAGAGAGGAGAGAGAGAGAGAGAGAGAGAGAGAGAGAGAGAGAGAGAGAGAGAGAGAGAGAGAGAGAGAGAGAGAGAGAGAGAGAGAGACCAGACAGACAAAGAGGGATAGATAGATAAATAGATGGATAGGTCGGCATTTATGGATAAATAGATACATACAGAGATAGGGGAGGGGAAAGGGGGGGAGAGGACCAAGATAAAAGTGAAAAACTCTACCAAAAGGAAACGCTACGATTTCCTAGCACGCGATGCTCTTAATGGAGAACGTTCACATGATAAGCAGAATCTAATACAAAGTCGGGGAAACTGTAAAAAAAAAGAAGAAAAAAATGCCTCGATAATCACAAACAAGGGTCGCGTACCCCCATATTTTGGCTTTGTTCCAGTGTATAGGACCCAATCCAAGAGAGAGAGGCATGTCCTGTGTGTCCCTCGCAGCACAGACAAATGTTTAAAAAAGTAAAGGAAAGGATGAAAATACAGATATAACTTTTTTTTTTTTTAGTGCTCTTTCACGCGCAAAATCGGAAATGCATTTCTGTATAGTTATGAAACAACAACTGGATATGCTTATTCTATAATGTATTCCCAACTCGGCTGAAACGTCCATTAAACATAAACAGGAGCTTATCATTTGCCATTAGTTAATTGCTGTTGAAGGCTTACAATAGTTGGTCGGTCTAATGTACTTAAGTAAAAATATATTCATACGTGGGATTATCACATACATGCACACAAACAAAAAAATAAAACAAAACATAAAAAAGAATAAAACAATACAAACGCATACACAAATATATTTGCAAGCGCATGTCTGTATTTTGTAATATCATCCAAGAAACTTCGCTAATCTGGCGAGAAGTCTGGTAGAGCCAATTTAGGCTAAGTAATTTCCAATAGATTATACATTCACTGCATGACAGCTTAAACCTTGCATGTCTGGCGTTCATCCCTGAGGCAAAAAGAGAAGAATATTTTTTCTGCCCATCCTTTCATTGTCCAGCATTTATCAAGATAATGCCTGGATTTACGTTAATCTCTCAACCATCTGGCGGAGTGTCCTTGCTGCTGAGATATTTCCCGGTCACGCAGTTGGCATTTGTATTACTTTCTCTTATTTGGTTGCCCACTCAAGGAAGTGTATTTTCAGTTCCAGTATTTGGACTGTTCTGGCTTAGCTGTTGGCAGTGAGATTTACAATATTGCGGAATGTATTCAGAAATCTCCATTCTCGTCTCCCTCAACACAAGCTGGAAATAGCATTGTTATGGGTGGCAACGAGCATAACATTTTTTTGTAAACAAAGATTGTGGATGTCTAATTGACAACTAATACGTCTTTCTGTTTTGCGATATTACCTCTCTGGAACGAAATGCATCGAGTAATTCATATTCTATTTCGTAGTTCTATAAAAACCAAGAAAGCCCTCCATCTTTTCTGATAGACTCGTTCGTGCTAATGTCTTCTGCAAACTGCCACGCCAATTTCTATCGACAAAACGTTTTATTATTTGTTATTTAGTAGCTTTTGTTATTCTGATAATGACCTCTTTGTTGATTATGCATACTTTGTTATGCACCTCAAGTATACTTCATGTCCAACTATGAGACGTAAATGCCAATCACTTATTTTATATTTAATCTAACTCAATAATTAGAAAAAAACTAGTCCGTTATTGTAACCTGAATATGATATAAATATCTTTACTGATAGTCAACATTTCACAATAGGAATTCAACGTGTAATTTAACTCATTAGGATATATTTGATGTGGAGCAATAGTAAGTAATTTGTTAAGTAGTTCTAAAGGCGAGAAGTGCAAAGATAAGATGAGAATGCATGAGATGATATAGAAGAGAAGAGTTTACAAGCTAAAAAAAAGAAAAGAAGGAATCAACAAACGCGCTTCACAGACAGTCAGACGAAGAGAGATCGATTCGAAGAGTAAGCAAGAAGAAAGAGAGGAGAGTAATAACACCAACAATAAGACACAAAAAAAAAATAATAACGAAAGGAAACTCAATGAACTTTTGCAGAGAACACAAAAGAGAGAGAGAGATGAAAAATAAGAAAAGAAACAAGAACAAAAGATAAAAAAAACACAAAACAAACAAAATAAAGAATACAGAGAGAAGATAAAAAAGAAAACAACTACTATACAAAAACCATATTTGCATGACATAAGCAAACACAGACAACCTCCAAGAACAGAACAAACATAAGAGCCACACACAGAGATCAAAAACAACACAAGAACGACCAAGAAAACATGACGGCAAAACAGTAAACACACCGACGACTCCACACAACGAAAGCAAGAGAGCAGACAATACCGAGGGAAACAGAGACTCGAAAAATGAGAAAGAAAAGAAGACGAAGAACTCAGAGGAGAGAATAACGTGGAATGAGAAACAGAGATGATGTAAAAGACAGATAGACGAGAGAGAGAGAGATCGAAAGACGAGAGAGAGGAGAAGATGAAGAGAGCGAAGATTCTATCGAAGGAATGAAAGTTATATGTTGAGAATGAAGCCAGAATCAGATAGCTAGAGGAGAAAGATGGAAGCGAACTAGAGAAGGAGCAGAAGGGAAGCAAAGAAAGTGGCAAAAACCAGCGAGAAGGAGGAGAGGCAAGAGAGTGTTGCTTATGCCCGCAACATCCGTTCGTACTTAAACGTATTTAGATCGGACAATTCATATATAATTATTGTATAATAATAAACTATCCAATAAACTTCAGCAATTTAAAGGATAACAACAAAAACGAGCGACTTAACTGATCACACACATAACGTATTTACGGTTAAACAATTTTGAGACAATTCGACATAATTTCGAGGAAAACAGTCCGAAAAATATAGAATAAATAAAAACTTACATATATACAGCATGAGAATAGTAAAAGTGGCATTAAAGTTACAACGCTTCTCCACTCATCACCGACCTCTAACCCTCATGTAGTTACAATGAAGAGAGCGCGCCGAAAAGTAATCAGTATGCTAGGCATAGAGAACGCTGCGTTCGCGTATCCCATAATTACCCAGCATATATCAGCTCGAGACGCAGAGAGAATTCAAAAATGGAGTAGCTGAGCTCAGCGATCATTGCATCACGTCAATAGCAAGACAATGCGCACTTCTCCGATGAAACTATTGCAGACGCCACTCCGAGCTATGACGAGAGAGAGTGAGGAAAGGGCTCTCACCGCGCCTCGAGAAGTTCGTAGAAGATGTGTACTGCATGTTGCCAGAGTTACTCGGATTGCGCTGCGACGTGACGGGGGCGGTCGCCAGGTGCCTGAAGACTGCCGCATTCTCCGCACAATGAATTTAGTAGGACAACTTTTCAAGATATGCCATGTAATACCCGGTTAAATATAACTATACAATTAATATATATATAAATATATACTATAATACAATAAATACATGTAATACAATGTATGAAGTAACATAGAAACTACAGATATACTATACTAATAATATATATAGTGATTAATATATATCTATAATACGATATATATTGTAAGATAGTACAAAAGATATTAACTTCTAAAGAGTCACTCAATATATCTATTCTATCTTATCTATCTATCTATCTTAAATCTATGCTATCTATCGCATATATATCATAATGTATTTATTATATATACAACAGCTCTTTGATTATAATCAAACTCTAATATTATATATATAACGCCTACGGATAAGTATAATATATAGATAAATATTTATATAATATTATTAAACTGCTATACAAATTAAAATATATAACTTAAACAACTCATAATATATAATAACTATATTAACCTTACATATACGTAATCATACATATATATAACTATTATTATATAATATCTATATACAAAACTAATACTATAATAAGGATCACGAAGCATCCCCAATACAACACCGCACAAACGTATAACTATATAATAGGATAATATAATAATATAGTATAATTATTATATAATAACACTTATATATATAGTACTAATATTACAAACTTTATTACATATATAGTATACGTATTACTAGTACTTAATAGTATATTTATATATATACTACTCTCATTTAGACTCACGATAGATAGATAGGCATTAGATAGATACGATAATAGTTTATGCACACACACCACATGTAAATATGTAGTGGTAGATGTTGTATTATAAATCCATATTAACAATATAATATGTATATACAGCAATTATGTGATATGTTTAATGTATGGTAATTAATTATATATCATAATAATAGACCCTAAAAAGATATATAGTAATGAATTAATATAGTAATAGATTATATGTATTATTATATATGTATAATATAATAATTATAAATAGTACTAGCGATATATGATATAGTAATATGATAAAATAATAATAACCTCAATTATCATATATATATAATAATACTATATATATATATATAAATAAATATTATCTACTAATCATCTATTATATATATACTGTGCGAGTGTGAGTGTAGATAGTGTGTTGTGTGTGTGATGTGTGGTGTGGTGTGATTATGACGGCACACACATTCAACCACCGCAATCGCTATGTCGTGTACTGTGTTATGCTATATACTGTACATACAATATAGAATATATATGCAACTGACACATATATTTGATCAACTAATATATCATACAAGATATGTTATATTGTAATATATGATACATTATAGTAATGAATACTCTCTACAAGAATAATATAGTAAGAGACATATTAATATATGAAAATATACATATAAAAATATATATATATATATATATTTTATTATATATTGAACTATATCTATCTACTCTTATCGATCATACTATAATATAATGTATGTCATTATGTATATATGTACATATACATACATGTGTATTTATATATATATATATGTATATATATATATGTATATATATATATGTATATTATTATATATTATATATTAATATATATAATATATATATATGTAAGTATAAATATATAAATATATATATATATAATATATATAATATTAATGTTTAGAATAGGTGTATATACACACAAAATCCTTATATTGACATACAGGCACATACACAATAAAGACATAACTTCAAGTGGTGACAGAAACTTAGACATGATGAAATATTTAGCAACACTTACGTTTGAGCTCATATGCCACAGCAGAGGTCGTCATGAGGGCCAAGATGGTGGCCAGGATCCTCAGCAGCTGTGTTTGGCGCCCTCTCCACATGGCATCCTTTTGTGTCCTGGAGGTCAACCTGTTCTTGAGAATGAAGCCAAACAAAGGCCGAGAGGGCGGCCGCGGGCTCAGCCCATTGTCTCGCTTGGCCAGCCCTGCGCGAGGCCACCAGAAACTCCCCGGGTTTTCTCTCCTACTTTCAGCGGGAGAGGCTTCCTTTGAGGGCGCTCTCCGAGTGGCTGAAAGTAACGTGCTCGTCGGTGGAGGTGTGGGATTTGAGGGTAAAGGTGCAATGCTTGAGGAGTGGGGGGCGCGGGAGGGGGCGCGCGCCGGCGGGGCGGGGGCCGGGGCAAAGGGCGCAGCATCCGAATATCTGCACGAATCATGAAAATTGCAAACGGGAGATTGGGAGCCGGGGCGAGAGGCGGGAGATGCCGAGGCGGCGGAGGAAACAACAGGTTGAGAGGAGCGGGAAGAGGCGGCGGATAAGGAAATGGAGCAGAAGGCAGAGGAAGGGGGGAAGGAGCAAGAAGCGACAGGTGGAAGAACGAGAGGCGCGGGCGACGCGCAAGCAGCGAGAGGGAGTGAGGGGTAAGTGATAAGGATCCTTGGTGAAGATCCCCTCAGCGAAGGGAATGAGGCAGCGACCAGAGGAATTGCCCCTGGCGGAGTGCCAGACGGCGACTCGAGTTCACTGGACTCTCCGACGAGGCCTTCTTGGTCGCAGGAGTGTAATGCACGTAGGTCCTTGCTCCCCCATGCCCCTCGCGCCTTCCGCGAACACTGAACGTAAACTAAGTCGAACGCCGTTTGAGGAAAGAGTTTATTGTTCAAGGTCGGTAAAGTATCGCAGGTTCTCGCGCCCGCACGGACACACAACTCCGGAAACTCGGGATGTTCAGCACCACAGCGGCAGGGAATGGACTCGCTCGTGCCATGCTCCGCGCGGCTCATCACTCCTCCATGGCTTGAAATCTTCTCGCTGCTCATCCTTCCTCCATAACTCATGTCGTTCTCCTTCTCTTCTGGGGCACGCAAGGTCTCGGAGAAGCGAAGGTCCTACGTGCAACGCCTGATGCACGTAAGCAAGTTCAGCTTCAGCATATGCTCATGCTAAAAAGGTCACTCGCATCACTTATATTCATTCTGGCAAAGCTTACTTTATTCCGTCACAGAGTTCATCGTGAATGACTCTATTTCGATGGCGAAAATCGGCATTTCGAGAGCCATCTGCTGGAAGAGATTTTCTGAAGACTGAACATATTCCCGCGAATCCCACGCCGGTCTCCCGTGCTCAGGCCGACGGCTCCATGCTGCCTCCTCTCCCCTGGGCCAACCTGCGGGCAAGAAATTATATAAGTCAGCTTTCTCATTCTTCACTCGATGCAATCATCACATTATTTCGAATTTACTGTCTGGAAACTGGAATAAATGGCTTCTCTTTTGGTTAGG
>NW_020869445.1:233706-248706 GCF_003789085.1 Penaeus vannamei
TTAATATTTATAGTAATAAAACAATGATTGTGATAAAAGAACAATAGTATTATCAATGGCATTAGCAACATTATAAAAGATAGCAACACAATATAAGAAATAATAGCAATATAAAAATATAAATTGTTAGTGTTATCTTCTTTCAATGAGGTAATGAAGACGACCACCATAATGATTTTGAAATAACATGATCATCGTCAACAGCGTAATTACACAGGCAGCTCTCATCGGCGTGAAATAAAACCGCCCTTAACGTCCAACCGGTGTACTCTAACTGTCCACGTGACCCGCAAGACAATTGTCCCGTCTGCTTTAACGATTTCCCTTCACTCCAGCTCCTCCATTGTCATGCGCCAAGATTGTCCTGTTGACCAGCTCGGCGACGCGCATGGGATCTTGCATGAGGACAGCGCCGGTGTCCCTCGGCCTCGAAGGAACCCCCGGTCTGTGCGGAGGGAGTCACGTTGGGCCGATCCGTTAGCGCTCGTTGCCACACGCCGCTATATAGGACCCTGCTTTTTGTTATTCAAAAAGTATATATTTCGTATTATCTATTTGTTTTATATGGGAGGTTGGGGGATTTTGTTATTTGTTGTCGTTGCGCGTGATGTAGTCGTGTTATTGGGCTCTGATGATGAATGGATGTGGGTGGCGCTTGTGTAAGGGTGATGTGTGGTGGCAATGACGTACGCAGAGGTTGTATGACTGATGTAATGGTTGTATGCCGAGATTGATTGAGTAGAGTGGCTGATATGGTGGTGGACGGTGGTCGGAGGGAATTACTTAGAGTGTGGCTATTATCATTCTTCCTTCCTATTACTTTCTTGGTTTGGATATTCGATGTGCGTGCGTCAGTGGCAAGCAAAGACTGTCAGCAGAGATTGCATACGTATTGTTAGGTTCTTCTGGGCAAGAATTATGAGGCGTTATATATAGTCGGTGATAATATGATGAGGGACTTCAGCTGGTGCACCTCCTCACCGCTAAAAATAAACCTAGGACGCAGTGTGTATGATACTGTACAAAAGACAGTATATATTGATCGTCAACAATTACTGATAAAAATTATTTAAGTATATGTACGTGCAAGGTCGTATGATTCCTTGGCATGTAAAGTCACAGCTGGCAGATGGATTTTCTAGGGAATCCAATACTTGGACTCAGCTATGGTAGTCCTTGAGTGTAAAGACTGATATAATCCAAGTATTGATGTCTTCATGTTCTTCCATTATGCGCACATTTTATCAAATAAAACTGACAGCCTTAATGATATACAGGATTCAAATATATATACAGTATCCCGTATTAGATTCAATCTTTATCAAACTGTGTCTAATATCATTACACGAAATCGCCTCCATGCTTTCCACACCGCAGAACCGTAAAGCGCGAAAACCACACGGGTAATGATCATGAAATCTTATCTCCGCTCCGCCAGACACCCGAATGAAAGAAAGACGGCCGATGCGCAGCTAGAATTCTACATAATGTGTCGTATTTTGTAATATTCTCAGCTAATAGAATTGAAATAGAAAGCACATCCTTTCGTACCCTTTCCTGCTTTCCCATGTTTTGTTACCATGAATCACGGAGAGAGAACAGAGACGTCGGAACATTCGCTGACGACGCATCTTTTAACGCTGTTGTATTATTCGAAATTCAATATCCTGAGACAACCGCAATATAATCGCGTTACTTATACGTCCGGGGCGGCACCCGCGCCCTCGGGAATGTGTATTTTGTCATATTCAATATCCTTCCGTTTAGGAGAGGCTTATCTTTGTGAGAGGGAGGCTGCGCTAGGATAAAGAAGAGGACGTCTTATGAGAATGTATGGACAATGCGGGGAATTATGAGGTATTGATGAGCTGCGGAAATGGGAGGGCCGGCGGTAGCGTAAGGCCCTTGGGTAAGAGCCTTCGAAGCCTATGGGGGCTACAGATGCCTGAGGCTTAAATATATTATACCCATAAGTCTTAAGGGTAACTTTCTTTGGCCAACGAAACGTATTTTGACGATGGGATACTAAGACGGTGCTCATTTTATGTACACTTATTTGACCATAAAATGACAAAATGGGTAAGAAATGTATTCACATCCTTTATCTGTTAAAACAATGAAAATAGTTCACTTTTGATATCAACGAAGTATTATCTGAAGTAAGCGTATTCAAGAACACAAACAGGTGATGAAAAAGTCTGTACTGAATTCTCCCATAAACTACAGAAAAAGGATAAAGAATCAGTATCAAAGGCTTTGGTAAAAGATGTAATTAAGTGACCGGCGACACGTGTCGAAAATGAGAAAAGGAGGGACAGAAAGAGTCGGGAAACACACAGCGCCGGATGAGAATTCCTTCCTCCTGCAGGAGTGGCAAATGCTCTGCGAAAACTAACTTACACTTTATCTCAGTCCTTTTCACGATGAGGTCTCGACACCTTGTTAAATAATGGAAGACTTTCAAGTAAATACTCTTCCTTGAGGAGATCCTTTGTCTTATTCTTCAATACAATGGCAACAGCAACAAAAACAAGCTTCCAGATAAAGGAGTTAACAGATAATGATAAAACTGATGCTGGTGGTGAAGATGCTGATGTAACGACGTGATAATGATGATAATGATAATAATGATAATGACAATAATAATAATAATGATCATAATGATGATGATGATGATGATGATGATGATGATTGATAATAATGATAATGAATAATAATAATAATGATAATAATAATAAAATAATAATATGGATATTAACACTAATACAAATAATAATGATAATAATATAATAATAATAACAGTAATAATAATACTGATAATACTGATAATAATAATAATAGTAATAATGATGATGATGATGATAATGATGATGATAACAACAACAACAATAATAATAATAATAATGTTAATATTAATGATATTAATAATAATGATGTTAATAATATTGATAATAATAATAATGATAATAATGATAATGATGAAGATGATAATAATAATAATAATAATAATAATAATAATAATAATAATAATAATAATAATAATAATAATAATAATAATAATAATGATAATAATAATAATAATAGTAATAATAATAATGATAACAATAATAGTCATAATAATAATAATAATGATGATAATAATAATGATAATGATAATAATAGTACTACTAATAATGATAATAAGGATAATAATAATAATAATAATAATAATAATAATAATAATAATAATAATAATAATATCTGAAAATAATAATGATAATAAAAATAATAATGATGATAATAATTGTAATAATAATGATAATTGTAAAGATCATAATGATAATGATAATAATGATGATAATAATTGTAATAATAATGATAATGGTAAAGATCATAATGATAATGATAATAATGATGAAACAATGATGATGATGATGATGATGATGGTGATGATGATGATGATGATGATGATGATGACGACGATGATAATGATAATAATAATAATAATAATAATAACAATAATAATAATAACAATGATAATAACAATAAAATAGCAATAATAATAATGATAATAATAATAATAATAATGATCATAGCAATAATCATAGAAATAACAACAACGACGCTTCAACACCATGTGCATTTTACGTGTCCAGAGCATTTCGCCAAAAGAAAGAAAGAAAGAAAGAAAAAAGAAAGAAAGAAAGAAAGAAAAGAAAGAAAGAAAGAAAAATCACATCAACAGCAGAGGAATACGTCTTGTGCCTCGGATTTCTGTGGCTCCCTCGTCTTGAAAGTCTTCTGAACTTGATGCCTCGCGATAAAGGTTCTTTTCAACCGTCTAGCAAGAAGGCGCTCCTCTCCTTAACCCCCTTTTCTGGGAGGAACGTCAGTCGGGAAATGTAAATCCTGGACGGGGAGGCGCATCCTGTATATAATAAATGCTGGGAGGATGGGCGGAGGCACCGGGGGAATCTGGCGCTGCTGATTCCGTAATTGGTCAGGGAAATGCCTTGCGTTATGGCGTTAACACAATGTTCGTCGTAATCCAATAGAGTTGCAAATTCACGTAAGCAATGCATTCATCTTCTTGGCTTCCACGGCACCGGACTGCATGATGCTGTCACTTCGCTCTCCGGAATTACGTGCATTATTAGCATTCCATCAGACGTTGCACGCACCCTGCCAGAGTGACTGATATTCTCGTAATCAAATAGGAATGGTCACGGTAAATATTTTAGTGCACCTGTGTATTTTAACAAGAGGTGCATTAAGATTATTATAGCGAAACATAAAAAAGGAAATGTCTCCTTAGTTCAGCGGACGACAAAGAAAACAAAAGAAAGAATTGTAGGAGGGACAAAGCAAGCAAAGCGAAACTTGAGGGGGACGATTAAAACAGTTTTCAAGAGATCGTCCTCCTAATCGGAGAAAAAAAACACGTAGAAAAGAGAAAAGAAAGAAACGAGAAGGAAAACGCAATAATACCTATAAAGGGAAAAGTCTGTACGATTAACCCTGTCCAGAACGAAGCCAGCGAACCATACAAATTCATTATAGAACCAATATTGTTGTCGTCTATGTAATGGCCTTATCACTGCTAGCACACCATCGGATAATAATTCCCAGCTTCAGCCAAACGCTGGTAATAACGCGGCGACTGAAAAAAAACAAAAAAATATAATTTGAAACATGCCTATATATAACATGCCTACATATTAATTTCCTTGCTAATCTTCTTCTGTAGGCGGAAGCGTAGTTAACGTGACAAGAATAGACGTAAGTCTCGAGGGTCTGTATAATATCCCGGACTCGGTCAATTTGGCCACTGCTCGCACGTTTTGCAGACATCGATGGGGCATCTCATTCACTCAACAGATACAGGCTATCGTAAACAATAAATACAATTTATTGTTGTTCCATGATTCTGATTAACATCGGAGATCTGTGCGAAATTTTCCTCACGGATCTTGGTGATTGAGACACTGTCTGGACGTTCAGTGAAAGGAATTGGATTGTGCGGAAGGACAGTGAACCTGGGACTCTCGACGATTACCCTATACCCAGATTGAAGGGGCATTCTAATATAGTGCTGATTCTTATCGGCGGTAATACGTCTTTTGTTAATGAATGGTGTCTTCACACGTGACTAAGAATACCAGAATATGGTATTCTGCGGCAGGGGATTGATATTCGCTCTGATTGGGGATGTTACATGCGAGGGGCAGTTAGGAGGTATGAGTTCAGATACGAGCAACTAGAAGATATGATAGCAGGTGAAGGTGATTCGCTGAGAGCATGAAGACAGAAAATCAGAGGGAAGAAGAGCACAGCGAGACTGAGGGGTATATAATAAGGGACAGGGAGTTAACGGGAGTAGACGCAACAGGAGATGGCAGAATGAAATTGTAACCTTGAAGGAGCAAATGTAAGGAGATGTAGAATGGAGGGTTGAAACGGAAAAATGAAAGTTAAGATACCGGATCAGGAGTCACATCAGGGGTATGGTAAGTAGATTATCATCTTTACTCCGATGAGCCTCCCAAGCAAACAGCTCTCTTTTCAACCCTGGCTTTTTTGATTTGAAATCATCAGGAGCAAGAGGGGGGAGATTAAGGGGGCAAGGCAATAGAAAAATCCGTCTCAGAATATAGAAAAACAGACTAAGAGTTTTAAAAGAGCAACAGAATCGTAGCAACCTGAAAACCGAATCAAAAGAAGACTTAGTCGGGCATTCGACTTTGGAGGAAAGAGGAGCGATAATGTTCCAGACAAAAAGCTGAACTAGGCTAGAGTAAATTAGTACAAAGACTCACACCTAGCACATAAAACTTCTTTATTTGTTCTTCAATAGGTCAGTAGAAGCCTAGGCTCAGGAAGACGTAAAGGAGAACCATTTCCTCATTGTTAAAATTAATAGTTATTAAGTAGGTATTAAAAGCATAATGAAGGAAAATACTATAATTCTTTAACGCTGACATATAGGGGTGTATGAAAAACGAAGAAAAACAAAACGAACGCAGGTTGAAAGTGGCGAGCATAAAATAAGGTGAGTATTCTAAGGAGCGGAGTGCGGGGACACGAAGATTCAGTATCTCGAATGAGATGTGAATTGATTAACAGGAGGAATAATGCGCAGTTAACACCCTGGGCAGCAGGGAGAATGCGTCGCGGAAACGGTATCATGGGAGAAAGAGAAATACGCCATAACAATGGCCAAAGAGAAACAGAATTTGAAATTAAATTCCGGGGAGAGCGTGGAAGGCAAAGGAACACTAATCATAGTAGAGACAAAAGATCACAGGTGCCAGACAGAGGAAAAAACAGAAGAATAAAAATGACCAATGAGAGAGACTTGTAAAGCGGCGAAATGGAATTGTGGGCAACAATCAAAATAAGAGATAGGAGGGGAAAGAATCAGCAAGTCGCGGCACAATGCAGGGAACAAAAACAATTATGGGACGTGATTAAACAGGACCAGAATAAAGAACGAGGCATTTCTCCCGTGAGGACACATACATTCAAGGCAAAAGCGAAACATTGTCGGACCAAGAGCAGGCCAGAGGTGTCCCACACCCGGAATGCCTGAGAGGCCCAATAGAGATCAGCCTAACGCAACATTTAGTTAATATAGCACGCGACTGCGCCTGTGACCCCGCTCCAGGATTTACATTTCCCGACTGACGCATTACGCGCTGCCGCAAGAGCACGCATCGAGGCGGTTAAAGCGCTCTTATGCAGAGCGGCCTTACAGCGCTACCGAGGCCGGTAGATGCAGCAAACAGAAGCGCATTTAATACGAGAGGGGCAATCGCAAGATGATCTGCCCTAGCGGCCGCAATGTACCAAAGTTAGACCTCGACGGCCCTTCCCAAAGACTCGAAGTGGACGCGTGGCAAGGGTCACAATTCCCGAGAGGCAGACCCGCGATAGGTAGTAATTCTGTGTTCACTATCTTAAGTTGATGTTACTCTCCTGCGATTGCTTTCCTTTTTTCCTTTCTAGTTTCGTCTTTCTTTGCCTTCTGGTGTATTTCTTTCTAATTCCTTTGAGTCCTTTCATATTCCCTCTGCGTCTCTTATAATTTTCTGTTTTCCTATGGGGCGAAATGCCGTGACAATCTGGACTTCATGGGGAACAACGCGCTAAGCAGCGGGTTGCAGACCCCGTGGGTGTTTGGGGCAAGTCGTTCTGTGTTGGTTGAGATTATTTCTAAGGGCATCGCTTGATTTTGGGGAGCTATCATGGGGTTATTATTATTATATCATTATTCATTCATTGCTGATTTTTATGTTGTTTATTGATTCTTATGTCATTTGCTGTGTTATTTACACTATATATGTATTATTTTAAATAATTTAATATATTTAATTATATTATATATCATATTCAATTACGTCGGTCTATAACAATACATCTCATAAATACAATCATTTATTAATATCATTCATCCTATCATATCTGGGGGTTAAGATCACTCATAATTTCAAATTACATCTACTTGTTTATCTAATCTTATATTACATTATATCAATTATTAATGATACTTTATATCCTTTATATTTTATCGACACACTATATCAGACATTACACAACTATCAGTACATAATCATCCATCCTATTACTCATTCAATCACAAAACTAACTGGAACGTCTCACTTACCCAATTTCATACCACATTATTAACATTACACTACAATACTGTACATCATCACATCTACATTATTTTTATTATCTATCTATTAATTTTCAGATATTATTATTAGTTATCATTATTATTTATTCAATATATATCAATCTAATTCTAACATAACCTTATATACATCTTTTTTTTATATTTATTATATTGTTCTCCTTATTTTTATTCCTTTTCTTATTATTTTTTTTATTTCTTCTATTTTTATTATTATTGATATTTCTTATATTATTATTATTTTTTTAATTTTTTCTATTAAATTATTAATGTTAGTATTATTATTTACTTAAATATTCATATAATTATATATATTATATTAACATTATTATTATTACACTTGTTATGGTTGTTGTTTTTATCATCATTATCATCATCTCATCCATATTACTATTTTTTTTTATTATCAGTATTATCAGATTTATTATTATCTGTTATTATTATTATTTATTTTATTATTATTTGTATAGTGTTTAATATCAATTATCATTATTATAATTAATTGGTTATTATTCTTATCATTCACAACACTATCATTACTTATTAATCACACTTATCAAACGTCATATCAACTATCAACACTAAATCATTCATATATATATTACATCAATCAAAATCATCAATCATCTTATGAATTCTAATTATATTATTATTTGTATCTCTATAATTATCCATTAATTATCATTATCATTCATTATCACGTCGTTACTATATATCAGCATCTTCACCACCAGCATCAGTCTATTATCATTATCATGTTTAAACTCTTTTAATCTGGAGTACTTGGTTTTATGTTGCTGGGTATTGCCACATTGTAACGTTGGAAAGTATAAAGACAATAGGAAATATTCTACTCACACAAAGTAGGTATTTTTTATATTGATAAAAGTTACATTTCTTTGAATTATTACCATTAGGTTGTCGAGACCGACGATTCGGTAGCAAACGATGGGATAAGCGTAAGATTGTATCAGTTTTTTTCGGGAAGAAGGGCATTTTGCCACTACCTTGCAGGAGGATACGTGGAATTTCTCCGGGGCAGATGAGCGATGTGGTTCTTACAGTGACTCATACACTATACAACTAGCCTCTCTTCGACACGTTGACAACGGTTCCCTATTTCATACATTTCCCAAAACTTAGGACATTTAGCTACACATCGGAATATTCATCCACTACACTTATCTTTCCCACTATATTTACACGTGTAAGTGTGTTGTGTTGTGTGGTGAGTACGTTGTGGCTCTACCAGCCTTTTTGGTACACATCCCGAAAGCGTGCCTGTGTTTGCGGATCAATGGAACATAACAAAACACTATTATTTTCCCCCCTTTATATTACCAGTCCTGGGTTTGCTAAGTCATAACAGTTGACTAACTATCTATTATTGTTTTATGTAGGACTAACCAGATGCAAGGGTATGATTGGGAATTTAATTTAATAACTTGTATCACACTGGTGTCATATAATTATTCACTGGTCAATAGTGTACTTATTTACGATGAGCACCGGGTCTTTATGTATCGAGGCGGACACGCGGCACCATCGGGGTTCACAATACGCTCGGTTGGCCAGAAAGAGAAGAAGTTTAGCCCCTTAACGACCTTTGGGTTATATATTCTAAGCCAGGCATCTGTAGCCACTCCATAGGCTGGGCGGGCAAGGGCAGCGCGCGTGTTACCTTGACTCAAGGGCCGATTCCGGACCTACGGGCCGCCTTCCGACCTTCGCATGTCGGCGTCGAAAGCATGGACTCTGTGCAAATAGGCCCTCAAACTCTCAGACTGAGGTCAGATTTGTAACCTCTCTCGGGACAAGTAGAACTGATTGATAACATGATGCGATAGGAGGAAGGGGAGAGAGGTCCAGGCATATAGTATTAGATGAAAGGTCCTAAGAAGGCGAGGAGCACTTCGCCGATGCGACGAAGCAAGGGCTGAAGAGCGAGCGTCATCCGATCCGACGCAGACGACGATGGAAGCAAGTAACGACATGAAGAGCGAAGAGAGAGGAGGAGGAGGTAGGAGGAGGAGGTGATTTGAGGAGCTTGGTTATGAGGATGACGATTACGGATTTTGCATGAGGATGAAGGACTGATAATCGAGAATGACGGGGACGAGGTATGGTCGAGTGATGATGATAATATATCTACTATACACGTCTACTTTATTCTTCTCGCGCCGTAAATTTAAACCTAACGAATCTTATGTAGATTTACTGGACGCACTTACGGAGGAAGTCTTTCTTTCTAAATTCGGGTGTCTGCGGGAGGCGAAGAATAAAGATTTCAATGATCATTACCGTGTGTTTTCGCGCTTTACGGTTCTGCGGTGTGGAAAGCATGGGAGGCGATTTCGTGTAATGGATATTAGACACAGCTTTGGATACAGGATGAATATACGGCACTGTTATATATTTTTGAATTTGTTATCATTCGGTGTCGTTTTTATTTGGATAATATACGCCATAATGGAAGAACTGAAAATAATATTGTTCATTAGTCTTACACTCAAGGACTACCATGCTGAGTCCAAGTATTGGATCTCCTAGAAATACATTGCAGCTGTGACTTTACTGACAGAATACGATTTGACACGTTAATAATATAATACTAATTATATTAAATTATTTTTATATCATATCTTGTTTGAATCGATCAAATAATTAATTAACTTAGTCTATTTTGTACTAGGTATCATACAGACACACATAACACAACACGACACACACACGAGACACGCAACCTACACATATATATTCATATATATACATTCGAGCCGCATCTCTAGTTTACTTCAACTTATATATACATTCTAGGTATGCCCATAGTCTGTAGAAGAGGAATAATGTTCTCACTCGGTTGTGGTGCGTCTTCACACAACATTCAATTTGGTGCTTAAAAGCTTTACTGAGACTAATATATACGCTTTAAAGTCCACCTTCTTTGGGACAGCAGGACGCGAGTGAAGTCGAATACAGGGACGCAAAACCTACACAATAAACGAACACCGACTTACCGTGTATGCAAATCAAATTGACCAACAGAAACAGATTTCACAGAGCTTGACCAGTACTTTATGTTGTGGCCGTCCACTAATGACCACGCCTGGATTTGAAAAAGCAACATTTCATCCACAAGTCCAGCAGGTAAAGCCAAATTCTTTCAAGAAAGAATCGGAGCACATGTCAACATGTAGTACTATTAAGCCCAATTCCTCCAAAAGTTCTTATGTCTTCTTCTCTTCCCCGCGCTCATCCCTATTTCCCTCTTACCTCCCAAACGGCTCTCAGCTCTCCGTATGCACCACAAAACGCAGCAGAAAAGCGCTCGAGGCAAAGAACATCGCCCAAACACAGAATAACCTAATTTTGTGGCTGAGGCTGAGAGCAATCTCTGTTCTAGCTGGTCTCTATCACAGTCTGTCACTGCCTGTCTTTCTCTCTCCCTCCCTCCCTGTCTTGAAGTAATCGGTTAGTCATTTCCTGCTTTTTGCCTCTCGTCTGCCTTTTTCTTTCCCTCCTCTCTCTCTCTCACCCTCTCCCTGTCTCTAGGTAATCGGTCAGTCAGTTCTTTCTTGCCTTTCGCTTTCCCCTCTCTATTGTTTCTTTTTCTTCCTTCCTTCTTCCTCTCTCTCACATGGTCTCTCTGTCTGTCTCTCTCTCTGCTTCCCTCCCTCTCTATCTTCCTCTTTCTATATATCTCTAACTCAGTCACTCTCTCCCCCATTCCCTCTCTCTCTCTATTTCTCGCTTTCTCTCTGTAACTCACCTTCTCCCTCTTCCCTCCCTCTCTCTCTTTCTCTTTAATTCTTTCCCTCTCCCTGTCTCGAAGTAATCGGTCAGTCTTTTTCTACTCCCCTTGTTTCCCTCTTTTTTGCTCTCACCCTGTCGGGTCATGCATTTGTTTGAGAAAAGGATATTAACATTTTCTCTTTATGCTTTATGACATTTTTCTTTCAAAATAACATTCCTATGAAGCTTGACGGAAGCAAAATGCAGCCACTAAATGGGATTGATGATTATAATCACATCGATTACTGCTTCATGCTATTCCCCTGTCGATTGACCATGAATTAAGGTCAATATTCATACTAACACTAATGCATATCCACACTGAGTTCGAAAGTTTTTTTTTGCAGAACTGTTAATAAACCAGAAATAATGATTTCTTTTCGAGTCATTCAATAACTACTATTTCGTAAGACCCTTTTCTAAGAACTATAGTCACTGAATGGTATTGGATAAAAGGGAATGTTGTTCCAAGATTACCTTGTGAATTAATGTTTCCTTACAGTCCTCGTGGATATTTCACTGTATGGTAGCATAAGAAAAAGGAGGCGAGGATGGTGCCTCGAACAACGACGACCCAATGGTGTCTGTGTCGACAGCCTTCTTTCTCCCTTCATTTACACCCATCCTTACCAGCGCATCCACTTAACGCTGCACTTGAACCTACTTTATTATACAGGCGTCGGTCGTTTTGCATTTCATTACATATCCAAAGCTTCTCCTCTGCCGCGACATCCTCCTGAATGTCTGCTAACCTCTGGCGGGAAATGTTCCCTTCGTGTCGCGCACCTCAACTCGACCTCCGAGTAGCAGGTTTATTGTCCATATAGTTGAAGCTATTACTCAATTTTTACTTCGCATATTTTCTCTGCTGTGTTTTAGTTCTATGCTTATCTTGCATGCGCTGGCTCATTATTTCAAGGGTACTTTCATACAGTAAATACTTTCTTGTACATTTTCTCCAGCTTTATCACAATACACTGTCTTTAGCGATTTATCAAATTCTCGCTCCTCATTGTTCACTCAAATATTTTGAATGCTCAAGCTTCTTGTATTCCCCGGAGTGTTTCAGATTTCCGGAAAATTCCAAGTTCCGTAGGCCTAAAAGTCTCCCAGATTCCCTCGTGGCCGACGGCGCACCAAGACTGCCTCAGACACCGAGCTCCCTTTAACAAGTGAGTGAGGTGTGCCGGGCCTCCCCCGCCTCCCCGAGGCCCCCGTCGCTGGAGCAGAAGGGCGCCGCGCCTCGTAGACAGCTCTCATCCTCGCCCCTCGTGCCGTTCGCAGCCTCTCGTGTCTCACGGGTTTATCAAGATTTTCCAGGTGCCGCCGATCCATAAGTCGTTCTCCCCGAGGCAGCGCCACGACTTCACGCTTACGACCCCGGCGACGATGCGGCTCTACAAAGGTCGACGTGACAGCCCCATCAAGCGCGAGAAGCCATTTCCCTGATCTCATCTCGGCTTCCCAGACGCGGCGCTGATCTCCCGACTCGGGAGGTCGCGGATCTAAACCCTGGGATGCTGACGCTAAACGACCGGAAACTCATCAGTCAGAAACTCATCAGCTGGGGCGCGACAATTCATTACACGACATGCTTGGAGGAGGACGGACGCAGATAGCCGTGGGGACACGTACGGCGGCTGACAAGCACAAAATGTGAACAATCGCCGTGGGCGGAATTGGGGCGGATTGGAATGAACGCGGGGCCGAGGGCGGTCTACGGCCGCGGAGCACCTGAAGTGGGTTCATACACGTACACGTATGCACACAGACAGACATTTAGATATTAGGAAAACAAAAGAAACCCATACATATGTACTCTAATATTGATAGTCAGTTATAAAAATCTAGTTTAATTCCATTTGTTATAATGATTATTCTTAGTGTGACAGGATGTCTGTTTACTTTGCTTTCAAATTACCCCCTGAGGCCAAGGGACGGCGGGGCTGCCATCCGCTGGCGACGTGGGATTGGATGGCGGGTCAGCGAGGTTGCTAGACAAAAACACGCCAAAACACTACATAGCACTCACACACACACGCACACGCATATCTATATATGTAGATATGTGTGTATGTAAATCTCTCTCTATATATAAATATACATATTCACATATATACTTTATATATAATAAATAAATAAATAAATAAATAAATATATATATATAATATATTATATATATATATATATATACACACACACACATATGTATATGTATATATATATATGTATATATATATATATATATATATATATTATATATATATTATATATATTCACACACACACACACACACACACACACACACACACACACACACACACACACACACACACACACACACATATAATATATATATATATATATATATATATATATATATATATATGTGTGTGTGTGTGTGTGTGTGTGTGTGTGTGTGTGTGTGTGTGTGTGTGTGTGTGTGTGTGTGTATAATTTATTTATTCATTTTTATTTCTTCTTTCTTTTTCTATCATCTATTCATATTTACATGGATCATATAATGGATGCCCTTCCTAATCAATTGCGGTCGAGACACACAATGACCCATGTCGGCGACCGCACGTCCGTCAGCAGCGCTTTCCTTCTCAGGACGATCTATTTTTTCGCCGTGAGATCGGGCTCGAGCCACTGCTATATCATTCATATATATATATATATATATATATATATATATATATATATATATATATATATATATATATATATATATATATATATATATATATATATATATTTTATCTATTTATTTATTTAGGCATGTATGTATGGACACACATGCACACCCGCTGACTAGCGCGCGTCCCTGGTGCAGCCATGATTCATGCACGCCCAGGCCCTGGCGCGCCGCGCACAATGCCGCCTCCAGGGCGTGCATGTGTTGTAACGGACAGCCCGAAGCAGGAGCACGACACGAGGGAAGTTGATTAATGATTTATGGCGATTAATCTTTGCCTGACAACTGAGTCGTCCCGCCAGACCATTCAGAAACACAACTCGCACACGAGCATGCACATGAATCATGCCTGACATCTGACGCTGAAACATGCAACATCAACACAAACACCACCGAGTTTATAGACGACGTGGATACACTTATAAGTCACTCACGCAGGTAAAATGCGCTCGCACTCGCTCTCTCGGCGGCTCGCTCGCACACGCAGGCGATTCAGACACATAAATAAGAACAAACAGGTTGAATTATCATACACAACCGTATCGATATGCACACACACACACACACACACACACACACACATACACACACACTCACTCACACATACACTCACTATCTCTCTCTCACCCACATACTTACTCTCACACACACATACTCACTCTCTCTCTGTCTCTCTTACACAAACACACACACACACACTCACATTCTCTCTCTTACACAAAAACACACTCACTCACACACACACACACTCTATTTCTCTTACACAAACACATATCCACATACACATTCACACACAAACACACACACACACTATCTCTCTCTCTCTCTCACACCCACC
>NW_020869445.1:256206-261018 GCF_003789085.1 Penaeus vannamei
AACCCAGGCCGAGATCATTGTTCACAGATGATGCCATTACCTGGAACAAGATTACGTACCCGGGGACCGCCCCCCCTCCTCCAGCCCAGCAACCCCGACCCCCAACCGCAGCAGCAGTCGAGGGGCAGGAGGAAGGCCACCGACATCAACAACAACAAAAAGCACATTATTTTACGTCCAGCAATCCGACACGATATAGATTCATCATCATTACTGCCGTTATTTTCACCAAATCCATACCTTACGTCATCGCACCTGCCTGTGTTACATCAGTAGCACGCTATGTCAACGCCTCTCTATTCTGACGGTTACGCACACTGCCGCAGTCTCTCTCCGCTTGATACAGTGTGTTTCAGCAGCATTTTAATATCGTCTCTGATGCCAACACACTCAACCATACACCAAGACACTAAAGAACACTAAACTCTTAATCATACTAATGAACTAAACAGCATCTCTTCAAAAGACATTGATTCTTTACCTCCGACAGCGCATCACTTGCTCACAACAACCATTTATGTAACGCTGTTGGATCACTTCAACGCCAGAGTGGCTGTTACGCTCAAAATTTAATCTATTATCATGTACACGTTTAATTGCATGCACAGATTATCTTCTTAAAAAAGCTTAGGCTCACAGGCTAACAGATGAAACTTACAGAGAGAGTAAAATACTACAAGCTTGTATAATGCACATGCTGAATTTGCTTATACAACCTACATACGCGCACAAAGCTGTAAATAAGAGCTAACCTATGAAATATACGTAAAGGTCGAAGGTCAACAACTAGTAATTCCAACTCTGATGCGTGATGAAGCTCCATTATGACCCATTACAACAGGCTTAACAATTTAACGAATAAAAAGTAAGAGTAGTAATCATATGCTGATAACATGAAAGAAAGGAGACCTTAATCACATAGCCCGGGACGTGTGCATTCAAGAACACTGCTCGGTTCTTGTTGGATTTTCCCGATAAGCAAGAGGCCGTCTTTGAACTTTGATATCATTTTTTCCCTCTTTCTGCTTCTTTTTATATAAACGCATTTTCACACATAGATTATGACTTGTTTGTTTGTGCATACATGTGTTAGTGTGTGTGCACTTGTATGTTTGGTGTGCATGTCTATGTATGTATGTATGCATGTCAATGTGTGTGTGTCTAGTTATACACGTACTTATCTATCTATCCACCTATCTATTTTTCTATCTAACTATTTTTCCTACTACCTATCTATCAGTCTATCAATCCATCAATGTATCTGTCTATCCATTTATCACAGTATTCTACAAATACATTTATATCCCAGCTACAGGTTTTCTAACGTATTGCTTATCATGACGTCTAGTGTATCAGTGTGGAATTTTTATGTTCATAACTTACTTAGTCTTGCTTTGACCGAATAGAAGTATAACAACACTAAATAACAGTAGAGTTAGAGTATAGTCACAGTACAAAGAAATCAAGAAAATAGGAGAGGAAGAAAGAGAAAAAGAACAAAGGAAAGAAAAAAAGAACAAAAGAAAGGGAAAAAGAACAATAGACAGGGAAAAGAAAAAAGAAGAGAAAGAACAAAGTAAAGAGAAAAAAGAGAAAAAAGAAAAAAAAAGAACAAAAGAAAGAAAAAGAAAAAAAGAGAAAAAGAACAAAAGAAAGAGAAAAAACAAGATGCTAAGTACGAGAAGGAACTCCCACAAAGACGAATGAAACCGCAAACAGCGACACGAATAAGCAACAAGTGAAATCCACCCAATTATTACCCACATCTTCTCTTACCAGTTTGCATATACTTATCAGCTTGTGGCAGACACCTATTGTGTTTCCTCTGGAGGGAGAGAATTAAGCAGAAGGATCAACCGCCTCGAGGTGATGCTTCGACAACAGCGGAAGGCAAATTAATGCATTTGGAAGGAGGGACGTGTAAGGGGGGGGGGGGGGGAGGAATGTTGGGGGGGAGTGGGGGGGGGAGTGTGGGGGGAGGAGGGAGTGGGGGGGAGAGGGGTGGGGGGGGGAGGGAGTGGGGGGAGGAGGGAGTGGGGGGAGGAGGGAGTGGGGGGAGGAGGGAGTGGGGGGATAGGGAGGGGAGTGGGGGGAGGAGGGGGGGAGGAGGGGTGGGGGGGGAGGATAAGGATGAGGGAGGGAGTGGGGGGAGGGAGGGAGTGGGGGAGGAGGGATAGTGTTGGGGAAGAGGGAGTGTTGGGGGAGGAGGGAGTGTTGGGGGGGTGGAGGAGGAGTGGGGAGGGGAGTTTAGGGGAGGAGGAGTGTTGAGGGGAGGAGATGTTGGGGGGGAGGAGGGAGTGTTGGGGGGAGGAGGGAGTGTTGGGGGGAGGAGGGAGTGGGGGGGGAGGGGGTAGGAGTGGAGTGGTGTGAAGGAAGGGAGTGGGGGGGAGGGTAGGAGGGAGTGTTGGGGGTTAAGGGAGGGAGTAGTTGGGGAGGGAGGAGGAGTGTTGGGGAGGATGATGTTTGGGGTGTTGGGGGAGGAAGGGAGTGTTTGGGGGGAGGAGGGAATTGTTGGGGGGTAAGGAGGGTTAGCAGGGGGAGGTGGGGGGCCAGGAGTGTTGGGGGGGGGGGCAAGGAGGGAGTGGGGATGGAGGGAGTGGGGGGGAGGAGGGAGTGGGGGGGAGGAGGGAGTGTTTGGAGGGGGAGGAGGGGAGGTGTTGGGGGGGAGGGAGGGAGGGAGTGTTGGGAGGGGTGGAGGGAGTGTTGGGGGGGGGAGGAGGGAGTGTTGGGGGGAGGAGGGAGTGGAAGGAGGGAGTGGGGGAGAGGGAGTGGGGAGGAGGGAGGTGTTGGGGGAAGAGGGAGTGTTGGGGGCAGGAGGGAGTGTTGGGGGGCGAAGAAGAGGGAGTGGGAGAGGGGAGTGTTTAGGGGGAGGAAGAGGAGTGTTGAGGGGAGGAGGGAGTGTTTGGGGGGAGGAGGGAGTGTTTGGGGGGGAGGAGGGAGTGGGTTCGGGGGGAGGAGGGGAGTGGGGGGGCGGGTGTGGAGGAGGGGAGTGGGGGGGAGGAGGGAGTGCAGGGTGGGGGATAGGAGGGCGTGTTGGGGGTGGAAGGAGGGAGTGGTTGGGGGATGGGGGA
The DNA here is from genome assembly GCF_003789085.1 of Penaeus vannamei. Lineage (NCBI taxonomy): Eukaryota > Metazoa > Arthropoda > Malacostraca > Decapoda > Penaeidae > Penaeus > Penaeus vannamei. The sequence goes on from NW_020869445.1 coordinate 259,278, forward strand.
GTGTTTGGGGAGTGGAGGGAGTGTTTGGGGGCTGAATAAGGAGGGAGCGTTGGGGGGAGGCGAGGAGTGTTTGGGGGGTGAGGGAGTGTTGTGGGGGGGGAAGGAGGGAACTGTTGGGGGTTGAGGATCGGGAGTGTCGGGGGAGGAGGTGAGTGTTGGGGGGGAGGAGGGAATGTGGGGGAGATAAGGGAGGGAGTAGGGGGGAGGTATAAGGAGGGAGTGGGGCGGGTGGAGGGGAGGGAGTGTTGGGAGGGGAGAGGAGGGAGTGTTAGGGTTGGTGGAAGGGAGGGAGTGGGGGGGTAAACAACGAAGGGAGTGTTGGGGGGGGAAGGAGGGAGGTTGGGGGGAGGAGGGACGTGGGGGAAAGGAGGGAGTGGGGGGGTAGGAGGGAGTGTTGGGGGGGTAAGGACAAGGGGAGTGTTGGGGGTGAGGAGGGAGTGGTTTGGAGGGGAGGAGGAGGTTGTTGGGGGGAGGATTTGGAGGGAGTGTGGGAGGAGGAGGGGAGTGGGATGGAGGAGGGAGTGGGGAGGAGGGAGGTGGGTGGGGGAGGAGGAGTGGGGGGGAGGAGGGGGAAGTGGGGGAGGGAATGTTTGGGCGGGAGGCAAAGGGAGTGTTGGGGGATGTTAGGGAGTGTTGGGGGAGAGGGAGTGTTGGGGGGCGGGGGGATTGAGGAGGGAGCGTTGGGGGAGGAGAGGGAGTGTTGTGGGAGGTGAAGGATGTTCGTAAGATTATTTTTTAATAAAAGGTAAGGGAGTGGTTTGGGGGATGAGTATCTTCCCTGGAAGGGAGGAAGTGTTGGGGGAGGGAGGGAGGTGGTTGGGGTGAATTTAGTTCGGAGTGGGAGTGTTGGGAGGGTGAAGTGGAGGATGTGTGTTGGGGGGAGAAAGGAGGGAGTGTTGGGGGAAGGGAGGGAACGTGGGTGCACGTGAAGAGTGTTTGGGGGGTAGGAGGAGGGATGTGAGAAGGGGTAGTGAGAAGGTTGATTGAGCACGCGTACGGAGGATGTTATTTACGTGGAGGTTGGGGAGGGATATAGGAGGAGTAGGGGTGGGGTGGATTTGGCGGTTAGAGGTGGGGTGAATAAGTGGCTTCCGGTGGGGGGGGGAGGGATGTGGGTTGGGAGGGAGGAGTAGGAGTGGGGAGGCGGAGTGTGGGGGGAGGGGGAGGCGAAGCTGTAATTAAGGAGAAAAGCATTGAAGGAAAAATGAAAAGAATGATAAATTAAATGAGGAAGGAAGATAAAATGAAGGGTAAGAATGAATGGAATGGATAAATGAATGAATGAATGGGCAAAAAAAAGCAAATAAATGAAGGATAGATAATTGTATTAATTGATAGATAAATAAAGAGTATGTTAGATGACAGGGTTTAGCATAATGCTGAATAAAACAGAGCAGAATGACAGAGGAAAGAAGATTAGAGGTAAGGCTGAGAATCAAATATTAAATATATAAGTGAGTAATAGGATGAAAGAAATGATAATGAGGAATTATATAATATTGATTATAGGATGATGATCAATCATAATTCATATCATTTTCTGATGATAGTATGATTATATTATGATGATGATCACGATCAACGACGATCATGGATGATTGATGATGATGATATGATGATTGGACAACCGACAATACTGATTAGATGATGATGATATTTAATGATGAATTTGACGACGGAATAAATTCGGTAACGAGACGACGACGGATGATGATGATGAATGAATGATGAGTGATTAATG
>NW_020869445.1:265523-270523 GCF_003789085.1 Penaeus vannamei
TTATAGTTATTATATATATATATATATATCATATAATCCGCGGCCAGTGTAATTATTCCATCTTCACACAACAAAACACACGACAGCACACACACACCACACACACACACCATATTATTAAATGTGTGTGTGTGTGAGTGAGTGTGTGTTGTGGTGATTGCGTAGTGTGTGTGTGATTGTGAGCTGTGGTGTGTGCGGTGTTGTATGGTGTGCGTGTAAAGCGTCCTGTGTGTCCCCTATAATGTGGTGTCGTGTGTGTCGCTGTGTGGGGTGTGATATTGTATTGCTGTGGTTGTGTGTGTTTGTGGTTACGTACATGTGTGTGTGTGTGTTTGTGTGTGTGTAAAGAATGGACATGATACACTGGCCGCATTATATATTAATATATATTATATATATAATAATATATATATATATATATATATATTATATATATTTTAGATTTGAGAAAGTCATTTTTTATAATACCCTTCACAGATTAATGAAATAACTATTTTCAGACATTCGAAATGTCCGAAAAATCCAGGAAGCTGAAAGCTTGTTTCTTAACCCAGAACTACTAACAGAGTAATTTAAAGAAAGAGGAAACAACTTCAAGAAAAACAAAAACAAAAACAAACAAAAAAACAATTGTTTATTGTATATCATATTCTTTCAACAAATATATACCCTTAATTTTCCGAATATTTATCGTTAATAACCCTAATTTAAGTGCAAAAATAAAGAAAAACTATATGCTGATATTATGACGTCATAGTGATGTCTTGGAAATCCGATAGGAAACAGGGTTGCCTGTGAAAGGCAGCACACTCTGGCTTAGCTGCCTCTCCTTTGAAGATGGACGCAAAGCAAACGAAAATTGTAACTCGAGGCCGCATCATTGGGGTGAGGGAAAGTGGCCTCTCTTTCCCAGTGAAATTTCCAGAGAGTTGGGTATCTCACGATCTGTTGTTTACAAGTGGATAAGGAGGTGGGAGGAGGAGGGCACCCTGAATGACCGCTCTCGTTTCGGTGCTCCACGAAAAACGACCGCAGATCAAGATGCTCAAATCCGGGAGACGGTGGAGACAAACCCCTTCACCAATGCGGTCAAAATCCAAGAACTACAGCTCCCGGTAACAAGTCGCACGGTGAGAAAGCGATTGCATGCAGATGGCATTCATCACCGAATACCAGCTGTAAAAGAGAGAATGGCCGAACGTCATCACCAAGGTCTTCTCCAATTCGCTCAGCAGCATATCGACAAAGATTCTGGATTACTGGGGGGAAGAGAGTCTGGGGAAGAGTTATCTGGACTGATGAAAAAAACTTTTTGTTCCACCGCGCACGGGAAGCTTCATTGCTGGAGGAGAGATAACACAAGGTATGTAAATATAACCCTTTTCACCTTGCATTTTATTGTATTATGATGTATGGAAAAAAATCAGTCTACAGATTATTGCCGTATGGCATTATATTCAATGATTTAATTTCCCTGTAATTTCCAGATACGATAGACAAAATATTAATGAAACTGCGAGAAGTGGCCACGTGACATGTAATATGTGGGGGTGGATCTTCCTGCATGGAGTTGGCGAGCTTGCAGAAATAGAGGGAAGATTCAATTCCGAGAAATATATAGAATTGTTGGAAGAAGTGTTTCTCCCGTCAGTACTGAGCTATGCTTCGCCGTTCCCAGAAACGATCATTGTCATGCAGGATAACTGCCCTATACATACTTCGAGGGCAGTTACGAGATGGTTCCGAGACCAAAACCACCTGGGGGTCTTACCCTGCCTGGCCAAGCAAGAAATTTGACCTGAACCCCATAGAAAATGTCTGTGCAAATATTGTTAACGTCGGGGAAACGGCCAATGAAAGAACCTGTCAACAGTTAATACAACATGCAAAGAGGGAATGGGAAGTGTTGCGGAGGAAACCGGAACTAATTTATAAGCATGTCGCTTCTGTCCCGGAAAGACTGCGATTAGTTATGGAAAGTAATGGAGGTTGGACAAGGTTTTAATAAAAACGAATTGTTCCAGTTGGTATGATTTTTTCCTAGTATTTGCCCGTTTCTACATAAAGCTGATTTTCTTTAATAGTGAAAATGTAACTAATTATCTTCAAAATTGACGAGTTTTCTACTATTTGGTCAGTCCATTCAAGGAAAAGGTATTTCGGTTATCAAATCCATTTTGTATCATTTAGCGCTGAACGTGGTTCCTAAGGTTACAAATGTAAGATCAATAATCCTAAACTTGCAGTACGCATTCCAGTAGTCAAATAACGGCAATGGCAAACAGCTGCATTGAAAATGGTCATCTTTACTTCCTGAACTCGCACACACACTCACAATGATAAAACCTATATATTCACTGTATCCCTACTGTGATTTTGCATTAAGTGAATGTTCTGTGATAAAGTTTTTTTCATTCTATTATCTCCTAGTTTGTTAAGGTTAAGTAAATTTATTTCCCTCCTTCAAACCACCTAACTTGTAGTTGCTTGAGTTGAAACAAGCAAACGTGTATTTACTTGCTGTGCTGCTCGAATGTGGATGCGTCTCCGCATAGAAACGCCATGGCTTGTAAGATCTTGATAGCGCAAACCATCATCAGGATTTAGCACAAGATAAAGTGCTTTCCAGATGAACGAAACGAATCATACATACGTGTTTATATCTCATCGCCTAATATATATTTGCGCGCGCGCACACACACACATGCACACACACACACACACGCACACATACACACACACACACACACACACACACACACACACACACACACACACACACACACACACACACACACACACACACACACACACACACACACACAACACACACACATACACACACAACACACACAGACACACACACACACGTTCACACACACACAAAGGCTCATACACCCTCTCTCTCTCACTCCCTTTCTCTCCCTGTCTCTTCCACTCCCTCCCTCCTTCTCTCCCTCCCTTTCTCAGGTTCTCTCTCTCTCTCTCTCTCTCCCCCCCTCTTTTACTCATTTTTGTCTCTATTTATCTCTCGTTCTCTTTATCTCCTCCCTCCCTTTCACTCTCTTTATTATTTTCTCTATCTCTTTATCATACTCTCTGTCTCTTTCTCTTCGTCATTCTCTTTTTTTCTTTCTTTCACTAACTTTCACTCATTCACTCCTTTTCTCTATCTATTTCTCCCCCCAACCCCACCTCTCTCTCGTTTTCCCACTATCTATTCCCCCCCTCTCATTTTCTCAGTCACTTTCCCTCTTGCTCTCCCTTCCTCCCTCCTCCCAACCTCTCCCCCTCCCCATGTCTCTATTTTTATTCCTGTCTTTCTCTTTCTTTTTTGCCTTTCTCTCTCTCTCTCTCTCTCTCTCTCTCTCTCTCTCTCTCTCTCTCTCTCTCTCTCTCTCTCTCTCTCTCTCTCTCTCTCTCTCTCTCTCACTTTCTCTCTTTCTCTCTCTCTCCGTCTTTCTGTCACTCACTCTCTTAATCACTCCCCCCCCTCTCTCTCTCTCTCCTTCCTTCCTTCCCTCATTCTATCTTTCTCTCTACCCCTCTCTCTGTCTCTGTCGCCCCCCTTCTTTCTTTCTCTCTCTATCTCTTCCCCCTCTTTTTCTTCCTTTCACTCTCTCTTTCTCTTTCTCCTTCTCTCTCTCTCTTTACACACACACACACACACACACACACACACACACACACACACACACACAACACACACACACACACACACACACACACAACACACACACACACACACATTAATATTTTGTATATATATACAAATATATATTATATATATATATATATATATATATATATAATATATATATATATAATATATCTTTGTGACACCTTCCCTCCTCATTCTGTCTTTCTCTTTCCCCCTCTCTCTATTTCTCTCCTTCCCCTCCCCCCTCTTTCCCCTTCTCTTTCTTTTACCCCTCCCCCCTCTTCCCCCCTTCTCTTTCTTTTCCCCCCTCCCCCCTCTCTTTCTCTTTTTCCTCCCTCTCCCTCTCACACTACCTCTCTCTGTCTCTGCCTCTCCCTCCCTTCTCTTTCTTTCTCTATCTCTTCCCCCCTCCCTTTCTCTCACAACCTCTCTCTGTCTCTGCGTCCCCCTTTTCTTACCTTCTCTCTATCTCTAACTCTTGCTCCTCTCTTTCTTTCCCTTTATCCCTCCACCCCCTCTCCCTCTCGCTCCCTCTCTCCATCGCTGCCTCTCCTCCCCACCTTCCCTTTCTTTCTCTATCTATCTCTCCCCCCTCTCTTTCTCTCCCTATCTCTCTTTCTCTTCCTTCCTTCCTCCCTCCCTCTCCCTGCCTATCACTCCATCCCCTCACTCCCACTCTCCTCCACTCTTTTATTCGCTATCTAACTCTCATTTTCTCGCTCTCTGACTAGCCCTCTCCTCCCATTCTCTTTCTCTCTCTGTGATTCCCCTTTTCCCTTTCTGTCTATCTATTTGTTTTTAAGTATGCGTTTTGATTGGCTTTTCTTTTCGTTTGCTTGCGGTGTTGACAGTGATGCTCAAGAAGTGTGAAAGAGACAGGGGGCCCTCTCCTCCAGTCTTTGACCATAAAGGAACGGCTTTTTACAGTGCAACAGTCATTCAAATCAAATCATGTATATCAGGTTCATTATTTTCTTACAATAACGTATCGGTGATGCTATATCGGCAATACATGCATACATGTATTGGTGTCGCTTAACTATCTTCGAAGAATCGATGTATCGGAATCGTTTTAGCCAAATTTCTCGTATCTATTCATTGGTATCGCCTTATACATTTCTGTGTATCTATGTCCATCACTGAATATAACGAAGCATGATTTCTACTTTGATTTCGGCGAAAAGAAAAATCTCATTTTATCAGTTCGTTTGGCTGCTACTAGATGGTGTATCTCCGAGAAGCAGTTGATAAATTCTCAAGGAATTCGCAAATTTCTGTTTGATTTAGCTATTATACATATTTGATGCATGAGGCGTTTTCTAGGTTCAAGAAATGATGC
>NW_020869445.1:323622-328622 GCF_003789085.1 Penaeus vannamei
AAAATTTATAAATTTTTGATATATATATAGAGAGAGATTTACTTATGAATGTGTATGTATGTATTTATACATATATATTCATATAAAATTTCTGCTGAATATTTTTATTTTAACCCATTGGATTGTTCAGTACTATGAAGTGGCCCAAAATATGGGCATTAGGCTCTCCGGGGTCTACAGCTGTTCTGTTAGTCGCACACGAACAGTTGTTTGTGATGACAAGAGTTTATGCCATCCTTTTGCAGTGTTTAAGTTTCTTTTTCTGTTTAAGCATCTTATGCTTTTTCGCAATTTTTCTGTCGTATGATTTGCTTTATCCAGATAGTAATAAACAGTTTTCCTTGCATAGACTCCATGTCATCTCACTAGGTAGCCCATAATTCAGTGTGAGAGTAGTAACAAAATGTAAAAAAAAATTGTAATATTAAATTTTTTAGAATACAACATACGCCGCTGGTTACAGCGCCCAGGAATTAGATCCTGAGATTGAAAACGGTATTCTCCCTGGAGCTGGTGCTTTTCCAGTCATTGCTCACATAGTATATTCCACATTAATTTAGTGATCAAAATAATTCAAAAGCCCCTTCTTAATTGCCAAATGAGTCTAATCACCCTCCAAGAGTTTTGTGCATATGTAGTGAATCTTTCCTATCACCTGGGCCTTCAGCTCACAAAGTCAAGTACATATCACCCCAATTTTCCCAGGAAGTCATGTTGATGTGCTAACCACCCCTCAAGCCAATTTTTTTCATGACATAGTCACATCATCTTGATCATATGGGTTAATGAAAAGCATTCATTAAATATTGATTAAATTATTGTTATTAGTAATATTATTATTATTATTATTATTATTATTATTATTATTATTATTATCATTATTAATATTACTATTACCTTTACCTTTTTTTAAGAAAATGTAAATCCTATATTTCATTGAAATCTATAAATTGTGATTTCTTATTGAAATCTTGCTCTTTCCTAGATGTCAAACATTGCATACCATTACATGTTTAAGAATTATTGTGAGTACAGTAATAACCACATTGTGTAATGTGTATAGTTCTCAGGCTTATTCTTAATATTCAGTGCTGTAAGTATAAATGGCTCTAAAGAGGGTTCATATCTATAGATCTATATAATTTTTTTGTTTAGTTTTCCTCTCTTTAGAAGAAAAAAAAAAAGTGTAAATTCAATCTGCTTTCAGTACTTAATGATCTTTCTTTTACATTTTTGCTTGCTATGGCAATAGGATCTTTGGAGGTGATTTCCGTAAGGACTTACAAGAATATGTTTTCTCCAACAGAAGGAAGATATTGAAGCTGCTCTTCGTAACAATAACATGGGCCTGGATGACACCTTGATGGAGCTCAGCAACCGTGGCATAGCAGGCATGGGAGGAAGTAGTGCAGGGGATGCTTGGCGTAACCCACCTCTGGAGGAGCATGCTCCCTTCGACCTCACCAACCCCAACTTCCAGCAACGCTTTCCACCAGCACCACACCACTTGCCCTTCACCAATCAGGTTAGTGTAGTTTGGGTTGAAACTCGGGGAAAATGGAAATGGAAAAGGGGAAGACTATAGGCATGTCTAACTTGAGTTTTTGGCATACTCAGACTCAGATTTTATGGGGATGTGAGCAGATAAGATTTTCATCTTAACAGGGCAGTGCAAAAGAATTTTAGAATTTACATATGTATATGGTTAGAAGGCTGAAACTCATCACTGTTGGATCTGGATGCTTTGCAGGCTATACATGGCCCAAAATCCCAGTCATTAGGCTTACTTGAGTGTCAACTTTCCTGGGTGTGTGGCATGTAGGCTCGGCCCACATGAACAATTGTGCAGTATCAAGACAACGTGCTCCCGCTTTGAAATGTTATCTCTTTTTATGCATAAGCATTTTTTTTTTTTTTTTTTTTTTTTTTTTTTTTTTTTTTTTTTTTTTGCTTTTTTTATTTTCCAAGGTCTGTATTTGTCATTTGATATACTGTATCAAGATGGTAATAGACTGTTCATGTTGAGCAGACTCCTCCATATTACCTCCAGGTAGTCAACAACTCTGTCCAATAACATGGTGTCAATTTTAGTATTTTAGTGTACTGTTTTCTGTAATGTCAATTTTAGTATTTTAGTGTACTGTTTTCTGTAATACACTATGTGCTATGAGTCCTTGGGTCAGATTCACTAACATACTATCATAACATTTTCACCAGCAGTTATTTACCATTGCATTTACCAGTGATAGGAAAGTAGGATTCATGATGAAATGGTAATCCGTATCGACTGTTACAATTGTAAATCGACTCATTCTAATATTAGCCAACAGAGGTCTCTAGAAAAGTAATTCCACCAATCAGCAAGCGCCATGCATAGTCTCTTAGGTTCCTTTTGCCAATCTTGTAATATGTAAACAACTAGACAGCGAGATTTAAAAATCATTGTCACAACTAAAACACTATTTAAGTATATGTATAAAAGAATTATTTAATCATATCCATCATGTGGGATAAAAATAGACTACCCTGGCTATTTACCTTAAAAAGAAGAACCAATACAAACACTTATTATATCATTGTTTACCGCAAACCAAAGAAAGAGTCCAAACAGCTTAAATTTATTTATTTATTTCTCATTACTACTAAACAAAGATATGATCCAAACACAATTTTGATTCATCCCTATCTATAGAAAAATAAAGAAAATATTTAAGCTCCTTGCCCATGCACTTTGGAGTTTGTTGTCTTTTGCCTATATGCCAACAGACACAGTTGCTATACTCGTTTAACGTTGTCCATATATCAGCAAGGTATTGTTTTCTGTAGAATTTGTAATTATTATATCAGGGAACAATAATTCTTTTAGAGTTCACTTAAATATCCATTCCATGCACTCTACAGTCTAATGTAGACCTATGTCTACCTATGATTTGACAAGAATTTGTGTGGATTTTATTCTTGCTAGTTACATGTGAAATTTGCATTTCTTTGTCATGTCTAGAGTGTTTGCCATTATAGTTAGTATTTCAGATATAAAAACAAACCAAAAAGTTTGCTTAAATATTGATTTTTGGACGATATAACAATTAATGACATAATCTTCCTAGAAGTTACAAGTACTCTGACTACTGGTAAAATTTACCATGGTAACTCTGATGGCAAGTTATTAGTGAATATCACTATTTTTCATAATGTGACTGTTGCATCACCCAGATCCAATAAGTTCAGTAATAGTCAGCACTGTAAATATGCTAAGGGCTTCAATAAACAGATACTTTGATGAACATGGCCTCACTGGATTCCTTTATTTTTTTCAGCAGGGTAGCTCTGGCAATTCTCCACATGTACGTGCTCTGATGCAGCACATCCAGATGGCAGTGCAGGCGGGCTACCTCAACCCCCAGATCCTGAACCAGCCTCTAGCACCAACTACCCTCATGCTTCTCAACAACATGCTCTCGCATATCAACATGCTTCAGAAATTCACGCAGCAGCAGGCCATATGGCAGGCACAGGCTCACATTAACAAGAACTCGTCACAGACTCTACTTTCGCTCAACGTCAGTATTACCAAGACCAAACAGCAGATCCAGAATCTCCAGGTAAAGAAGCCTTTTTCAATATACTTTGTTGTTTTTTTAAAACTAGATAATAGCTTAGTGAAATTATGTAGTTAGAACTATTACTGTTTTTAACTTTTTCAAGTTATTCTTTCTGAAAACAGGAACTTTGTAGATTATAAACTTCATTTGAGTTATTCTTTCTGAAAATGGGAACTTTGCTTTGGATCAGATATTATTTTAAATAGTAGGGAAATAAGATTTATTTTCTAAATAAAATAGGGATTAATGTTTCTCTGCTTTTGCTTCCAGAATCAGATAGCTGCTCAGCAAGCTCTCTATGTTAAGCAGCAACAGCAGCACCAACATCACCATCAGCAGCTCAACTCTCATATGACTGGCGGTCCCCCTGGCACCCAGAATGATTTCTTCAACAAGCCCAGTCTTCCAGATCAGCTGTGTAGTAGCTTTGATTTCCTGGCAGTCAACAATAATCCAGCTATTATCAATGTTCAGGTATTTAGCTCATTTGAGAGGCTTTTGCTGAATTTCACTACTATGTGGTGCTTTATTTATTTGTTGGTGGACATTAATGACAGTGTTATATGGTGTGTGTCTGCTAAGTGTCAGATTAATCACAACATTTGTATTCAGAATAGTGAACAAAGGAAACACATGAACCAAATTTTGTTTTAAAAAAATATATAAAACATAGTTCTGAAGATGCCCCCCTCAAAATATATTTAGAATTTTAAAACTTTATGCTAGAAAAAAGATTCTCCCCCTCAAGAAACCATCAATAAAGTTGGTCAAATTGTCCTGGAGGAGTGATGGTTAAGTGTAAAAAAGACATTTTAAGATTTTGTCTTGAGAAGTCAGAGCTTACTTGCAGCTCTTATCCTCAGCGAGTAAAACAAGGAAGGGAAGAACAAAAAAACATGAATGGGCTGAAGGCCTCTTCGCTATACTGCTTCTTCAGGACAGTATGGCGAAGTAGTATAATGAAAAGGCCTTTTCTCATATTCATGTGTTTTCTTTTTCTTTCCTTTGTTGTTTTACTTCCATTTTGTTCGACATGAATCCCACACTTATTCCTCAGCATGGACTGATAAGTTATATAGGCTGAAGAGATCTGCCTGGTGCCTAAAAGCTAGTGAAAACCACACCTTTTATTCTAGAGCATTTTTACAATCAGTAAATGTTCGGTAACCTTATTGTTGTGACTATTACTTAAATGTCACCACATGATTTAAATTTTGTAAAATTTTCCAGATTATTTTCATATTTGTAATTTTTCGGATTTTTCAAATGAAAAAATAAAATCACTCTGGAGGGCTACCTTCAAGTCCTCGCTCTGCATATTAATGTATGTAAATAGTATTTATTGGTTTGTAATAGGTTCCTAACAATCAATATGATATGAATTCAGCAACAGGGAAG
>NW_020869445.1:370624-390624 GCF_003789085.1 Penaeus vannamei
GTAACAGCATTTTTCCAATAGAATGCTTATCCCCACACCCACCCCGATCCATCCACACCTCTTGTATTCTCCGTTTCTTAGTAAACCTCATTCTTTACTTTCCTTTTTTTTCCCTAATTAGTTTATATATCCAGCCAGTTTCCAATTTATTGACTCACCATAAGTGTATTTGTGTATTTGTGTTCCTAGATGCTTACCAGTTCTCTCCTTGACCTTGCTCACAACAGAACATTATTTATTTGATGTTTGTTACTGTTATTTTTATTTGATTTGCATATGATTATTAGTGCTATCTTTTTTCTTTTTTTTTTTCTTTTTAGTAAAGTGCTGATATTGACAGTATTGTCATTTTTATTTTACACTGAATGTTAATAAGGTTAATAATTTGCTTTTTTTTTCTGTATTACTGTTATTATTTCTTTGATAAATGTGATAGTAATTGATTTGATTAAATTTTTAAATTTATTTATGTTCAAATCAATTATAGGAGACTTTTTCCCAACTTCATTTCTATGCTTTCATCAATATCTCATACACCATTTTGATACCTGTTTGGATCTCGTGTATATAATCCGATAACATCCATGAAATAATGAACGCTTAAAAATTAGGATATATTTAAAGAGCGTGTGTGTGAGAGTTTTCTGAAACTTGACTTCATCATTTGATGATTTGTGATTTTTTAGCGATTAGTTCTTAATGAAAGAAAATTTATTGACATTTTCACAATTACCTCCCCAGAATTCAGATTAAAAGTTTCACAATATTAGTGTATAATATCTCAAAAGATACAAAGTTTAGAGAAAAATAATGAATTGAATCAACTAATGTTTACAATAATTAATATGTCCCATTTAAGGGATTAGAAAGGAGCAATTTAAGAAACTATGGAGTAGATGCAGTATTGTGCTACAAAATGTTGGAATACATTTTATAACTATTGCTGATAAAAATACTTTTGGAAGAGAAGCCATTCCATTTTTCCTTTCACTCTTGAGTCTTTGATTGCTTTCAGTTGCACTTGTAACAGAAAAGTCAAGGATAGGTATATGATAATTGATTGGAAAGGATAGCTTTATGATAAGCAACGGGGACACTTCCTCTGAAATGTTTTTGTAGAATGTCTCATTCATTTAGTCTTGGTGGATTTTATTAAAAGATGACTTATGATCATCTAATAAGACTATTACATTTTTTTTCCTTTTCTTTATATTTTAATGCCAAGTTGATACTGATGCAGTACTAGGTCACTCTAGGATAAGTGAGGAATGTAGTTTTTAGGTTTTATTATCCTGATTATTACTTTTGTTTTCATTTTGTCACTTTTTTGTCTTTGAAGCAAAAACTTTTTTTCCCCTTAGATAAGGTAGTCTTATCAAGATTCCTAAGTTTTTCAACATCTTTTTGTCAGATTGATGGTTCCACCCTGAAGACACTGTGCATGCAGCACGGGCCGCTGGTCAACTTCTACCTATCTCTCAACCACGGCTTTGCTCTCGTCAACTACGGCTCACGAGAGGAGGCTGCCAAGGTACAAAACTCTAACCTTAAGCTGCGATCTAAAAATCATACTTGTATATATGGCCAAAGTCTTAAAAAAAAAAGTAAAAAAGAAAGAGAGAGGAGAAAAAAATACAAACATAAATCCGAAATACCTTGAAGCAGCCCATGCTTGTTGAACTGTAAGCTAGAAGGATGATTCATTCATAAGACAAAACCTCAGTAGATCTTTCTTCTGTAGTGCTGAGCTGGGAAGAGATCTATTGTAATTGCACTTTTGATGAATTATCATGCTTCATAAATGCTTTTTAATGACTATATAAATGGTATAGCCAGTCTTCTAGTATCAGTATTTGATACTAGAAGATTAGCTTCTTATTCTTTTGGATGTTATTGTATTGTCCCTTATTACTGGTGCTTTTAATGGTAAATATGTAAGTTTGTTTCCACTTTTATTTTTTATTTTTCTCTTTTTATTCTTTTTGCTATTTTGGTTTGTGATGCTGTGTAGTGTATCAGTTAACAACAGGGTGCTAGATGGGAATTATTCATGTACCAGTTGGGGGTTGCAAACTGTTTTTTTAAAGTTTTGATAGGGTAGGAGTTTCACAATATTTTGCTGTGTTTTTCTTTAATTAGATGACATAGTTTTTCCTGCTTTTTTCCTTATAGAATTAATATGTGGCATTTGTAAGAATAACACAATCTATTTACTCTTCTTGCCTGCTGAGCAATACGACGATCTTGGCAGAATTTGCCAATGACAGCGAAGTAAAGCAAGTGATGGGACAGCCCACCCACCAAGGCCAAGCTGCCCCACCCACACCAGGCCCAACTAATGCCTCCAGTTGGGGAGGGTCTGGACGTGGCTCCACACCAACTTCCCAATCTTCTGGGGGTTCGAAGGTGGACTCCTGGGGGAATGGAAACAGCTCCAACCTCTGGAGTAGTGGCCCTGGAGGTAGCTCCTCTCTGTGGAGTGGAGCCAACATAGGGGAGGGAGACCCACACCGTGCCACACCTTCCTCACTTAAGCCCTACTTGCCCGATGGCCTTCTCACCTCTGAGTCCATGTAAGGGAGGAGAGGAGGTAAGTGCCATGGCCCCCCCCCCCCCATTAAAAAAAAATAGAAAAGAAAAAAAGTAAAAAAAAAAAAAAAGGCACTTTCCAAAAGAATGTGTGCAGTAACCACAGTGGTAATGTGATACCACATCCACACGCAAGAGCCCTGCCTCTACATCGGGTAAGCCCCAGTCTTACCCATACACCTTTATAATTATGCTGGTCCATACTTGTGTATATCAATCCCACTTTTATTAAGACACAATGCCTTAAAAGACTTAGCTCCAAGCACACACAAGAAAAATCAATCATTTTGATGCTCTTTATGGCCAACATATAGACCATGGAGCTAAAACAGTTCATGTGCTGTGACTTAAATACAAAGTTACTTGTATTGACATGCTGATGTTGACCATTATTTTAGGAGAAACAAAGGTGCAAGCTCGACTGAAGTAAGAGATGAACTGCCTGCGCTCGTCATTTGCTTCAGTTGGATAACTGGTCCTACTTTTAAATGCCAATATTATCTAAGTCTGTTCTTACCATGAATCAAGTCTTATTATATGATAACAAAAGAATATACCTACACACAGTTTTGCAGTGTTTTGATGTAAATGTACCAAAAGATAAGCAATTAAGTTATATTTAGTTTTAAGAGAAATAAATTCTAAGCTCTAGGTTAAATATATAATTAAGTTTATAGTTAAAGTTGCAGAATTGTTCAGTGATAGCACTCCTCTGTGTGATATTTCCTATATGGATAATTATATATACTTTAAATGTGCTTACTTATGTATCTCAAGTTCCACCACAGACTCTAGTGCTTGTAAGATTTACATCCTCCACACAAGATCTGCTCATATGTACAATGGAGCTCTCCAGGACTCGGCAGATATTCCTCAGTCTAGTGATTAGGTAGATACGGGGTGCAGTGAGGAGCTAAGCAGCATTCCTCGGATCGTCCAGTAGTTCTGCTGTGTCGTTGTCATGAAAGCCTCACGTGGGCTCTGCTGTGCCGTTGTCATCCAGGCCTCTTGTAGGTCTCTGTTGTGTCGTCGTTATGCTAGCCATCCAAGTCTGTATTGCTGTCATCATGTTGGCTTATTTTATGGCCATGCATTGTTGACATCATGCAGTCAGCCAAGTCTGCTATTTTGTTACTCTTCTGATATTGTTTAGTCTTTGCTGTGTCACCATATTGCAGGCCTCCAAGTCTACTGTGATGTTGTTGTTCAGGCCTCAAGCCTGCAATGGCACAGTCATGCAGACAATATACTATGGTATCTGCAGTGTCAACAAGCGGACCTCAAAGATCTGCTTTAATGTCATCAAGCAGACTGTATGTTGTGGCCTCTGCCATAACGTCGTCATGCAAGCCCTCAATTTTGCCACCCTCAGTCATACTCATGCGCATTATCATTATTAAGATGTTCATCCACATCATCACTTCACAGTGAACCCACGCAACCTTTGGTTCGTTGGTCTCCCCCTCCCTCTCCCTAGGGTGCACCTCCCTTCTACTGCTGCTTGTCAGAGAACACAGTCACATATTCTTGCTGTTTGTGTGAATTAATGCTGTCACTGTTATCCAAGAAGTGAGAAGGCAAGCACACTCTGCAGTGTGTGTTCTTGTAGTTTCTGGCAAGTTTGACGTTGTGATATAATAGTCACCAGTGGTCCAAAGGTTATGATTGGGTATTAGATCCCAGGTTCTTGCTCCAGCAGCCTCAAGGTTGGAAACCACCTTGTCTGCCTCACACAGCACACATCACTAGTGAAGCAGCACCAGTGGACCTGCTCACTTGACTAACACCACCTCTCACAGGTATGTGGTGAGCAGTGTGAGGGATTGTGGTTGTGGCTATCAGCCTAGGCTGCACTGTGGTATGAATTTTACAATATCACTTGAGATCTCCTTGGTAACATCCAGCCAATCAGTGTACTCTTGGAATAATAGACAACCAATCAAATTAAGATGTATAACTTAGGCATACTCAAGATTAAGGCGATCTGCAGTGATGCTGTATGGTCCGTGGCCACGAGTGAGTCAGCAGCGTACCAAGTGTCGGGTTGACAAACAATGGTGCTGCAAATAATCATGCTAAATGTGAGATTTAGTGATAGGTCCAGTCCACTCTTTCATAATGTTACTATTAATTCTCTTTGTCGCTCAGCTTTACTTACTATTTTTATCCCCACAAGAAAAAAAAAAAAGCACAAAAAAAGGAGATTGTTGTAATTTGTTTTATGAACTCAAGTCATGGTGTAGTATTTTTCCGTATTCAGTATTTTGTACAGTTTTGAAAAGGAGTATAAACAAAGTGCCACCATAAGTTTGTTTTTTGAGGATGATATATTGTAAGTGACAGAGCCCTTATATGTCTGGATATTATCTTGACCTTTAGCTGTAGTGATACTTTGGAGCCATATCAATATTATAGCTTTCAGATTAATGATCTAAATACAATGAATAATCAAGCCAGTCTGCCAAAAATCTAGACTAAGCGAGGCAGAGAATCATCATTATCAAGACTTAACTTTGCCATGTATAACAGCAATGATAGGTAGCTGTCCAACTTCCAGCTGTTCTGAGGGTCAGCTCTGATGATTCCTTGCATTTTGGTGGTGTCATACTTTTTGGCACTATCCAAATGTTTTCTAGTTTTTAGTGGTATGTGTAGTAGGGGTTGGGTTATTATAGTATTAGGAAAAAGTGTAAAACTGTCAAGGTCAGGTACCAGGCCAGGTACACCATTTCTGGTACTTGTCAATACTTGTCAATTTTCTCCACCTTGGTTAGCATTAGTCCCTTAATAGCAGTAGACATGTTTCTACTATCACTGTCTGGTTGAGCAACAGTGAAGATGCTTGCTCCATGATTTTGCTTGTTAGCTTGGCCTGAAGCCTGGGTAGCGTTATCAGGGGAGCACTGTGAGAGCCGGGCACTATTAATCCAATACCAGCTTAGTTTAGTATGACAAGTCAGGACCTATGCACATGCCAGCCAATGACTCATGGTCCAGGCCCTGTGTGTGGCAGACCGATTTGGTTCTAGCCTGTAATAAAATTAAATGAGCTCGGACCTACCTGGTAACACTGGAACTAATAGTTCCTTGTGTCTAATGTGCAGCAATCTCAAATATGGTGTTAGTGCAGCTGTGGTAATGGTTGCCCCAAAAATAAAGGTGAACACCGTGCTCCTCTGAAGCTCAGCTACCCTAACAGTAATTCTTCCAAGATTATTTAGCCAGTTAAGATACTCGCCTTCTTTCCCTGTGTTAACTATGTACAAGAACCAAACTTTTAATTTTTGTGGTTATTATAAATGATTTACCTAGACAACACCGTGTATATTGACCGTGCTGCAAGTTGTACAAGCGTTAGATGCCACCACTGCACACTCTCTAGCTGAGAGGGATCTCTGGGGTGTTTTATTTTAGATCTAGGGTTATGTATTCTGTGTCCCAAGGTTTACCTGAGGTTAATAGTCATCTCGCATTTGCTAAGTTGTAGCTGGCGGCTACACCTCTCTTCGCAGTTGTGATTTTTGCTAGGGTGATTGTTATTCTGCCTTTAAGGAGGAACTAATTGTTAATGGTAGGTTTTATTTGATAGGTAATTATTTAGTTTGTTTAAGATTAGGTTGCATAGAATTTTTAGGGTGATGAGGTCAGCTTAGTGGCGTTTTCTCAGGAAGCCTTTGTGACGCAGGGGACGGAAAATCTGCTCAGTGCTGGTGAACAGGTTGCTGTTCTTTATCAGTGGATGTGAGACTGTTGTACATTGCGGAGTTTAAACACTTAAGGCTGAGAAAAGCATTTCCATGGCCCCATTTTCATAAGCTTTGACATGAGGAACTTGTGCCTAATCATAAAAAGAAACACTGCTATTCAGCCAAAGGAAATTACTGCCTCCGGATGGGGGTATTATAGCAATATTGTGTTATGTAACAGTTCCCACTCAAGTTTTGATCAACAGTCGGTGTCCACAGAGGAAAAGAACAGCACTGGTAGATTCTGGAGAACAGCCTGCCACTCAGCTCTTGGTAGTCCAGCTGCTGCTGTGCATTTCTCTCATGAACTATGCAGGACTCACATCTAGAGTTTCCCAGTCTGACTATAGGGCCAAACTCATTCATTGCATTCGACGAATGATAGGTATAAGGATTTTGTTGTTGGAAACTCCGTCTCCTGCATTTATTCTCATTATTAGTGCAATATGTTATCAAAATACAAAGATCATAAAAATAATCTGATGCATAAAATTGATGCACATGTAAAACTCAAGGATGTCTTTTGGACAATCGTATGTAATGCATGATATAAATTCATGCGCATGGATGACAGTTAAAGTGATTGCATGACATACATTTCATGCTTTAGAATGACAGTTAGTGATGCATGATAGATTCATGCTTTAGGGTGACTATAGAAGAAGCGCAATGCCTTATTCATTCCTCTTGAGAAAAAAAAGTGTAGTTGTGACATATTGCTGATCAACTACAGACTTATAACTACCGTCCTAGCCTGCGTCTTCAGTATCAAGAACTCCAAACAAGCCTTGTTTCACATCTCATGTGATAACTGGTCTTCATGATTGTTTTATTGGTATACAAAAAAAACCTGTGACAAAGTAACTGCTAGCTGCAGGGAAGCAAGGCTTGTTTGGTTGATTATATGTGCACAAGCTGTGTTTGGTGCTACGTGTGATCTGTGGACTGTTGATGGAGGACCAAAGCCTCAGTAGTTGGCCCGCTGGCATCCCAGCCCCCACCCTCACCCGTCCTCTGTGCTGTCCCCACACTGTTACCTACCCACCCACCCACACTGCATGTCACACTTCCACACCTATCAGCATCAAGACACTCAGAGTGTTGCTGACTGTGTTAGTATGACTGGGGTCATTATAATGATTTTAGTTTGTCTGTGATGTAATACTGTGTTTTCTGACTAATGACTGGTGATTTTATTGTTTTATGGGTTACTATAGTACTAATGACTGAAAGACTGTTGATGTACTCAATATTGTGTGGATGAGTAATAATATATAGATAAATATATATATATATATAAATATATATACTAGCACATAATGTATGTTAACTGGTATTGGAGTGTGGTTTAGTAAGAGTGTGGTTGTGGTGATGTACTGATAGTTTGGGCAGGCAGCATGACCTGGGCGCAGATGGTGCTGTGCTGGGAGTGCTACTGGACCTGAGGCCTCACCAAGGACTCTGCTCTCACACATGCCAGCTGACACCCCCCCCTCCCCACTTTCCCTTGAATTCCCACCCTATCCCTCCAGCACATGCCCCTTTTAATGAAAGAAGTCTCATGTATTGGCCTTACCCTTTCTCGTTTTCCAAACTTCTTGCTAATGACAAGAAGAAAATGCCTAGCATAAACTTGTGCCAGATACTAACAAATGAAGCACATTCCTGGCCAGGCCTCAGGTCCTACACATCTTCCTTGCCTAGGGGCCTCACACAACTTCCTCCTCTAGAATGTAGTCAGTAGTCCTACCCTGGCATCTCTGCAAAAAAAGACTAAGAAAGCATTTAATAAAAGATAGAGAAAAAAAAAATAAAAAAGTAAAAATGGTGCCAGGTAGAGTGTATGGTGTGAGGTTCCTAAGGTTGTTATGGTTGTGAGTTGAATCCAAGTGTGATACTCCCCTCTCTGGTCAGACACAAGGGCTTCACCACCCTCAGCAAGTGCAACGTACATGTGCCTTGTGTTTGATTTGTGGTGGCTTGTCATGACACCACCCCCACCACCACCACCACCACCCCTGCTGGCATGCCCCCTCTTGACTGGGTTAACATGCCATGCAACTAGCTCATGCACTGGACCTCAGTAAACTTAAGCATAAAAATAAAGTAAAATATAAAAAAGAAATAAAAAAAAATAATAAAATGTATAAAATGGATAAAAAAGCACAGTTCAAGTAGCAACAGCAACAGCAGAAGCGCGGCCTCTTGAGAGTGCTATCATACCCTGCCTCATTGTCATTGGAAAGTGGTAGCCGAGGGCCTACAAGGACTTCCTATTAGTGATAAGTGTGTTTAAATGCACCATAGAGCTATATGTTAATTAGTGCACGAAGACGAAGGTTGTGGTATTAAGAGGCAGCAAGTAGGCAGTGATGGCGGGCATGTGGTAATCCACAGGGCCGGTCTCAGGGAGCAGTCGACCAGGTGGCAGTAAGGAGGGCAGTGGTATGCATCAGCTGCTGTCTGGAAAGATTGAGTTGGCTAAAGGCCTGGGAAAAACTTCTGTCATAGCTACCACTGCTGGTAATGCTGTTGCTGTTGCTACTGCCACCTCTGTGTACTGTTGCTTCCAGTGCTGAACTTGTTGCCTTAAGCACGTTGTGGTTCCTGTGTGGTGTCGGCCATCCCACACCTAAATGTGCTAAGTAATTCCTGTTGTAAAAGTGTCCTGATTCCAAAGATCCTTGGAGTTCCAGTTAAGGCTTTTGGGTGATAAAACTTGTATTATGATTTTTGTACCTGACTATGTACAAGTCAAGATATTCTTTTAATATTGCTATATAGATTAAAATATACACAGTTGATTCCATGAAGTGGTAATAACTGTAGCTTAATCGAACTTGACACAAGCAGTCAAAGCGTGACTTAATCTGCAGTCAACTACTCAAAACTCTCCTCGTCAAAATAACAATAAAGCTGAGGAGTAGTTGATCTCAGTTTTGTTACCATCATGTTGGAGAGTGAGAAGTGTAATACTAGTGGGTGTTGGGTTGAACCTGGTGGTGGTGGTGGGTGAGAGAGGATGAAGGGGGCAAAGCTTCCTGCCACCCTCTCAGACATCTTTCCCCTCCTGTCTCAAAATCTCATCATGATTCTAAGCCTGCCTCAAACCTGGCTTTATTGTGTGCTTATATGTAGAATAGTTGATAATCAACTTTTACGATTGCAGCCATGTCACAATATTGTCACAATCCTTCGACTGACTCTCCTGGAGGGTTGCTGATGAAACTTATTGCTTACTGCAGCTGCATAACCCACATTTCTTTAAATGAGGCAGCTAATTGAGAGCCATTATGAGAATTTGTGAACTCTGGAGGATGGGCCAGTAAGAGCCAAAAGTGCCATGTTGGGCCACCCTCCAGCTCCCCCCCCCTAACCTCTAACCCCCTCCCACCACCACCACCACCATTACCACTACCACCACCACCACCACACCACCACCCATTGCTCCATACTGCACCTCAAAGACAATTGTTGCAGCTTTGTCAACACTGAAATGCATTTCAAACTTGAGATTCCAAAGATACCTTGAAGGAAGTAAAGGGTGCCATTTGTAGCAACTTGATAGGTTTATGACTTCTTGGTTTTGGTGCCAAATTAAAGTAGTAGATAACTTGGATATGATCAATAGCAAATATTTCTCTTATATAATTATAGCTTGAATGTAAGTTTTTTTTCTTTAGTTTAGCCTATCTGATCATGTCTTCTTGTAGGAAAATACACAAAACAATCTAGGCTGTGTTCCTTTGTCACCGATTCCAGTGTTGCTCTTAATCACCTAGATGTAATGAGTGAAGTGATGGTTGCGTTCTCGCGGTTCTCATTTTGGACATTTTGATTAGGGACTTGTAAACTGATGAGGGCATAATAGTTGTATCTTATTGATACTACCATCAAGACATATCGCACGCTCCGTGCACGTTCTCTCGAGTATGTGTGCGCGGTGGTGAACCAAAGCATTTGTTGTGTGTATTAGCATCACCCCGCAGCCGCAGTCTGATGCTGCCGTTGTGGCATCCCGCTGCCATAATGCCCCTTTCCCCTATTAAATACCAGACTTGCCCAATCCCTTCTGTGGAGGGTGAGGCTGGTGGGCCCCCTCCTGCCACCCCTGCCTAGACACGGTGGTGGCAGCAGGGGGCCCCAGGGGTTACTGGCGGCAACCTGCCATAGCTCCACCCGAGGCTAGACAGGCAAGTCTTTCCATGTAACTTATATGGTATTATCACATCAGCACCGGTAACGAGTCAGAATTTTGTATTAGATGAGTGATGTACGTTTTATACCTATATTTTTAGATGTGCAAGGCAACGGTCGTTGGTGCAGGACCTAGCGTAATATTGACTAATGCTATGCCCTGAATGGTTGTTGCAGCCAGTATTTTATCCTCAAGTAATATGAGATTGAATCACTGGTATATTATTGGCGAATTGCTCATACATGTAGAATGTGTTCAAGTCTGGTCTAAGCTCTTTTACAACAGGGAATTATCTTAGTGTCCTTGTGAGGTTTTGTTGTTGAAGTTGTAGGTGTAAGGTGATTATGGCCAGGATGTGGTCTAGGGTAGCACCGGTGGTCCGAACGTCGAGGCTTTCACTTTATATGTAAAAGAGCTTAATAGTGTCTCTCTATGCTGTGTAGTGGTGGCATCTAATACGTGACTAAGCTAAGGTAACTTACAGATATTAAAGTCTACAAAAAATTATAAAAATGTACTTGCTATTGTGAAGGGATGGTTTGTTGCCTGCTCAGGGTTACCACACTTAACTTCTGACGTTCATATGGTGAGGCGCTGGGCAGCACGTGTTGAGGTTACAAAACTCCCCATACATTGCTAGTGTGTCCTTCCAGCTAGGGCGGGGGGTGCGTTGCAGCCTCCTCGTCCAGTGAGCTTGTCTAGTCCTGAGGGTCCCGCGCCAGGTCTGCCTGACAGGCTGCTGTGGCTGCAGTGCTTGGCTGTGGGCCCTCACCCCCAGGAGGTGCCACGCTCCCACCGCCCTCCCACTACAATCCTGTCCATCTGACATCCTCCCTCTCCTTAACACTACCTGACCCAACCTGATCACCATCCTTTTTTATGCACCTATTTTTTTTTTGGAACCCATGTGGCATGCTTGAAATGTCCATCCCTTTTTGAAGCAGCCACAGCTGCTGCAGCCATGTCAGGTGCTCCCCTTGTGCCTCTCTTGTGTGTTCAGTGGCCCCGGTCCCTGCCCGTATGCAAGCCTCAGTCTACACCGTGACAGCCGGGGCCCCCACCTCCATGTGACATGACGCGCCGCAACTGCTGCCGGGGCTGCCTGCCATCACCATCCCCCCAGAGACAACCATGTGGGTTCCAGTTCTTCTCTGTTTACTGTGACTCCTCCCCCTCTCCCTCCCCTCTTCCCCCTCGCACCAACTTTCTCATGTACTGCCCACATACGCCCGAACGCCTCCAATGTAGCAATGAAGCCAGGAGCAATAAGGTGCCGTTTCCGCCGTCTTCTCAGCCCTGCAACGTCTGGTAGTCAGCCGCAGTCCACAGGCTGAGATGGTTGATCGAGTGGCCAACTATGATCCTGAAGGCCACCTTGTGTGAGATGATGACGTTATCAGGAGCTGGGAGGGCGGTGTTTGCGGCCTCCCCCGTGTATCCACATGTTGGTGTTGTGTTGCCATGTTAGCAGGCGGCCACAAGGTTTTACCGTGCTCACTCTGCCGCGCCAGAGGTCACTCCACACTCCACACTCCTCACCCTGCACGCCAGGCCAAGCTGGCCAGCACCAAGGATAGGGAGAGGCTGTGTGGTGGGTGGCCCGGCACGGCTGGCCTGTCCTCCCTACCGTACCACTGCACATTCCCACGAGCTAGTCAGGGCGGGGCACCACACGACACCTCTACCTGTGCCAGGTAGGCGGTGGCCCACGACAGTTGGCACCCCATATCCACTTCTACAATAGACTGCAGAAGTGGATGGGCAGTATGTGGGCGGCGCCAACCCGCCCTTGGCACCTCTTGATAACCACGCCACATGATGCATATCCTAGCTGGTCAGTGTGCTTGGACAGGTCAGCGATGCTTTTAATATAATTATTTATACAGGCTTTCTTGTACTGGATGTTCCAATATGCATAAATAAATTTGGTCTCAGTGTTTACACCTAACAATGATTTTTATTATCCCTTTGAATGGTGAGATTTAAAGAGAAAAGCTTGAAGGAATGTGGAAAAAAATATTTGACCTACTTTATTTAAATAATATCCTATATAGGTGAGAAATCTTTCATTGCAAGAGTAAGTAGTACTTCTTTTTGCTGTTCTTCAACCTTCATTTTGTTCGTTTTGTTTGCATAACAGGTAATTGAATTAATATTGTATTTGATTAAAAGATTTACAAGTCATCAATGCAGTTTGTAGACGAGAAATTAAGATCCGTTTCCTATTTTCACAAATACTACAATTTGTTCTTAATTCACTGTATTTGAAATTAATACTGTATTTCTTAATTCACTGTATTTGAAATTCCTACATCATACTGTACATCTGGAATCATAAAATAAAAACAAGTAACAAATAATATCTCTGAAGACAATAGCACAGAACAGTAAAAACATACATTTTCCTTTTGACATAATTTTTGAAAAATTATATTGTGGATGTTCCGAGAGAGGAGGTAAGTCGGTATGACAGTTTTGTACGTAGATTCGATTTTTTTTTTTTTTTTTTTTTTTTTTTTTTTTTTTTTTTTTTTTTTTTTTTTTTTGGAAAGGGTGAATCATATGTCACCATTGTTGGGAGAAATAAACTGCCAGAAAAGTAAAACAGAATTATAATAGGGAGTGCTATATCTACTTTACCTCCCCCAATCTCTTGCACATTGTTGTCGTGGGGGGGGATTTCCCCTGCCTAGGGCCTCAGCCCTTGACTCAACTAATTTTGCATGGTCTTTTCCCCCTCCAGCTTTTTGTTTCCATCCCTTCTCCAATCCCTTCTACTATCTACTGCCGTGCTGAAAGGACGAAAGGCTGACCTTGTGCCAGTCCTGAACGGCCTACGGGAACCATGGGCAGGGTACTCCCGATTTAGTTGTCTAGCCCTTACCCCCGTACAGGGCTCTGGGAGGTGGACTGTTTATTTCCCTTTACCTAATCAAAGCTTCCCATGGCCAGTAATGAAGATGTAATACCCCTATTAGGGGCAATGAGGCTTGCCCCTTCATCAAATAGCCCCACCGGCTCCCCCGACCCCAGGCTCTCCTTTGACCACGACTCCGAACACTGATACTACTACCCACTCCTCAATGCCTACTAGTGCATTACCCACCCAAGCAGAGACTCAATCTCCAGAAGATATTCCTACCCTCCCAACTTCCTCAAATTCATCAACTCTACCCCCACAACCTTCATCAAGCACCCCATCCTCCCTTATTACTACCTTACAGCCCTATTCTCCATCACTCCGTAAAACTCCCTCTTCCACACGTCCCCGACCATCCACCACCACCAACCCTACGAATATCTTAAATACTCTGTTTAACCCAGCTAAATGGGACCGATTTTCCGTGATCCCTTCTACAGCTCCTTACTCAGGCAACACTCTTCTCTTTCAACAATGCCTCCAAAAACAAGTGGGCAGAGTCCCTTTCTATACCAGACGCGATCGCTCCCGTTTTGTAACAGTCAGATCAGAAACTGAATCTATAGCACTATCAAATTTAACTGATCATTCTGGCAGCCCCATTCCTGCAGAACCTTATCCAACCCTTAATACTTGTACCGGAACTCACTCACTCTCTCCCCAGCAAACTGCCCAGTCGATACCAAAGATTGGTCAGACTGTGGAGAAGACTTATTAGGATGCCTCAAAGACCAAGATGTGAAATCAGTACATTGCTACACCATTCCTCCTAGAGGTCAACGAAAGAATCCGAACATTGCCAAAATTACTTTCCGTACACATGACCTTCTCTTACGTATATACATTAGTAAACAATCCCTCCCCGTTCGACCATACCAACCTCCTCCCCGTTAATGTCAAAACTGTTGACGCTTTGGACATCCTGCCAAACACTGCCGTTCCACAGACCGATGCCTCATATGTGCCCAACCTGGTCATAACTGATCAAACTGCTCTGCACAAACACGTACATGCGCTAACTGCGGCGGCCCCCATAATGTATTTTATAGAGGCTGTCTCACTTACAAGTTTGAATCTGAGATAGCAACTCTCAGATACAAAAATGGTCTCACTCTACGTGAAGCCAGACAGGAAGAACGTCGACAAGGTTTCTCTCATACCCCATACTCAAGGTACATCGCTCACTCTGCCCCTCCCCCTCCACCCCAAGATGTCCCCACTTCCACTTCTACATTCTACCTCCCTCAGACCAATTCTTTTGCCACTCTAAATCCCGACACCCCAATCTCATCTGCAACCCCAACACATCCCTCTCCCTCCCCGCACTACCCGCAGTAGACAGACTAAACGTTCTAACCCTTCTTCCCTTACAGCACACTCACCTCCACCTACCTTAACCTTTATTCCTCAGACACCAGTCTCCCCCCCCCCCACACACACACATAAGAAAACCTTTGTCCCACAAAACTCTCCAACCAACTCCACTGCAGAAACTATGGAAGACATTCAAAGCTATATGATTGAAATACAAAATTCCATAACTCTCTCCCTCCCCACTTGAAGTGATTGCCGATACCCATACCCCTCCTACTCGTATTCCCCCTACACCCCTTCCTCCTACTCCCTCTCAACACAACCTAACCCCCTCAGTTCCGTCCACCACCGATATCCATCCTCCTGAAATCCAACCCCTTCTTACTCATAGCACCCTACACCCCTTCTTCCTAATCCTAACAACACATCCCCTTCAACTCCTATCCAGCCTTCCGATATCCATCATCCTATCACTAATATCCCCCCCACACCACTTCCTCCTGCTCCCTCCCAACACACCACCCCCTTCAACTCCAACTATACGCACATTCTCCCTCCCTCCACCCCCTCTATCCTTTCCACTCCCTCCCGGATACACACGGGAATCACTCATGTCACGACACCCCATAGCCCCCCCCCCCCAGATTCCCTAACACGTACCGACGCTTTCACTCATAAAATAACTAAGATATAGCTCTCCTACATTGGAATATTCGCGGTTTCCGTTCTCACAGATCAGACCTACGTCATATCTTTGCTTCTTATAACAACCTGTTCTCCCCTTATCTAAACCACCATAACCCTTTCCCTCATCAACCCCCTTACCCATCTTCGACTTTCTAACATTACTCTAGATAGTTGACGCATAGTAACTATCACCTGACATCACCTTTTCCATACTTTCGTATAGTGCTATATGACCTTAGATGTCTCGCACATTTATTTTGCTTTTAACCATTAACCCTCCCAACTTCCTCAAATTCATCAACTCTACCCCTACAACCTTCATCAAACACCCCAGCCTCCCTTATTACTACCTTACAGCCTTATTCTCCATCTCCGTAATACTACCCCTCTCAACAACACTCCCGCTTCCACACGCCCCCGCCCTTCTACCATCACGAACCCGTCCTGGACAAGTTGTCCATATCGTCGTCCTGCGAAAGTGGGCGAGCAGGACGAGGTGACGCCACAGTAGCTTTAGTATGTAAACATTAACAGTTGCAGGCAACCGCAAGGTATTGATAGGTAATTTTATGGCCCTTTATTGATGTTATCAAAGGATATTTTTGTGTTTGTCAGGTGCAGGTAAGTTAAATATGTATCAGAGGAGTTACAAAACCGATGCAGCGCGTAAAATAAAGACACCTGTGTGATAAAAAAGTGAATGTTTACGTTCGAGCCGGTTGCATTCTGGCCAGAAAGGGTCTTGGAGGTTCCGACCGCGGCCTCCTTGTCCTGCTGGTCCTGGACAAGTTGTCTGGACGAACAAGACGAGGAGTTCCGAACGTAGCATTAGTCTAGCCAAATAGATTCGATTTTTCGTGATCACCTGCACGGTCCCTTACTCAGACAACACTCCTCTTTCAGCAGTCTCTCTAAAAATAAGCAGGCAAAGTCTTCTTCCACAGCAACCCCGATCGTTCCTGCCTTGTCGCAGTTACATCCGAATCATAAGCTAAAGCATTGTCAACTCTGACTTTACTGACAAACCCATTCCTCCCCAACCTCATCCCTACCTCAATATTAGTACCGGGACTGTCTATCTTCTCGACAAACTACCCTATTTACGACAAGGGTTGATCAGATTGTGGGGACCTACTCGCCTGCCTCGTGGACTATGATGCAGTATTAGTACAATGCTACACCATTCCCCATCGGGACCGCGTAAGTCCTCCACTAATGTTTCCAACATTACTTTCCGTAAATATGACCTCCCCCGTGATGTTTATATTGGCGGAGAGTGCTTCCCTGTCCAGTTAATGTCAGAATTGTTGGCGCCTAATCAACCTTGCCATATATAACCGCTCCACAGCACGATGCCCTTTATGTGCCCAACCTAGCCATAATCGATCAAACTGCTCTGCACAGCCATGCACGTGTGCCAGTTCCTATAATGTTATAGAGGCTGTTGTCCCTACAATTTTGACTCTGAGGTGGCAGTTACCAGATTCAAAGTTGGCCTCCCTTTATGCAAGGCTAGACAGGAAGCACATCGACGCGATTTTTCTGCTACTCCTTACTCCAGTGCTGCCCTTCACAATACACCCCTTCCTCTCAGGATGTGTATACATTCCCCTGTATCTATTCCTCTCCTTCCATACGTTTCCACCTCTTCCCCCTTCCTCTCCCAAGGAAATTCCTTTGCAGTTCCAAATCCAGACATCCCAATCTCTACCACTCCTAACACCTACACATCCCCCTCCTTATTCTATCTTTAGCAGACAATCTAAACGCCCCCCCCCCCCAATCTTCTTTTACCTCTTCTTTCTCCCACAGACGCCTATCTCCTCTTCCTCACACAAGAAAACCTTTGTTTCTCAGACCTCCCAAACCAAATTTTCCAAAACAATTATGAACAAGCGTCTTCAGTCACAGAATGCTGCGCGACGGTACCGAGTGTAAACAAAGGTCCATGTCTACTACAGCATGCGGCTTCACAGAAGAATCTGTAATCCACGAAGACCTAGTCTAATCTGACAGGCCTCGTTGGCAAGGCAGAGACAATGAGAAGAAATGGCCTGAAAAATAGGCCAGTCAGTCAGATGAAAGTCATGGCGGACTAAACATACTGGTGACGTTATTCGTGATGCTATAGAAGCACCTATTGTAAGAACACAATATGTAATGTCCCTTGTGGCTAGCGGAATGATCTCCCCAGAGCTTTATATACACAGATGGGTATAAATACATTTTTTTTTTTGTTTTGCTGCCGGACGTGGAATATTCAGAGGTCGATTCCCATTCCCATCAAGCGTAAACATGGATCTAATGCAGCTCAACATCAGCGTCCTTAGAAGACATAATTTGGCCAGAGCCGAAAGAGCGCGTCGACGATGCTAATAGTAAGCGGCATCTTTAGAATATTTAGTGTTGCATTCTTAATTATCGTGAAAAAGATTATAGTTAATCTCCGGCATAGTACCATAGTTGGAAAGAATCAGGTAATGGTTGATCTTAAAGAAGTTAACCAGAATTCTCAGAAATATTGGTAATAACAGATAAATATTGCACGATCACGGATGTATTTCGTTGAGATTCTAGATAATCAAACTTTATCATAATTGGTAGAATAGTATGTGCGTGTGCATATGTAAGAGGCAGTGCTTTGGTGGTGAAAACCTCGGTACATGGGGCTGGTTAGACAGTGATATTAACGGATTGACTTTATTGTTGACAGTACAACACACAAATAGATAAAAGCGATACGAGAAGCTGAAATGGTGGGCCCAAGACGAGGTGAGGTCAACCATAATTGTCATCTTGGTTAGCATGGCTAATTTTAGAACCCACGCGGAACTTCGCTTGGCCTCGGTTTGCAAGCGCCATCTTGAGTTAATGGATTTACACATAATTATAATTATATGCGCACCGAAGCATTTTGTGTGTGTGTTTTGTGCGTGTATGTGCGCGCATGCATATGCATGTGCACGTGTACGTGATTGTGTGCTTGCATTTATATTATTCCAGCGGAGCAGTTTCCAAACTTCTGCATTCACTTGACAGTTGTTAAGTAATCAAACGTTTGGCCTTAAAAGAATGGGTGGGTAGAGTGGCACGTGTTCTCCCGGTGTGTTACATGCATTTGCATACAGTATAGTTAAATGTTTTTTGTGTCTTTTTAATTCCTGTTCTAGCACACGATATTCTGGAATACAATTATGAAGCGTTCAGAAGACCGCATGCGAAACATGTATTTACCATAATAATATTTGTGAACATTGGAGACTATACTGCAACATAGGCCTACAACATGAAGAGTTCCCGGTGACACCTATAAACCACAAGTCTCTTTAGTGGGAAATGTAATAATAATAATATGCATATGTTCGCAGTCTTAATACAGCTTATAATATGAAAAATGACTGACAGAAATGAGGAAAAAGGGAAAACGAGCAATTCTAGAGCTATATAGGTTTTATTTTAGACAAATCGTGAAGACGTGGCCCTGGGTCAAGCCTTGCCAGACCTTGGGGGGGGGGGCAACTGTCTCCCCTATCAAGTGCATCTAGCCTTACAAAAAAGGTCGTTTTTTGCTGAATACACATTGAGATCCCCGGCAATGGACAGGCAGACACAAGCACACTCCGCCGTCTTGTCCACATCCCATCAACGCAGATTTTCACCTATACCAGCCTCTGACTACAATTCTCACTCCAAAACCTTCCTCTTCACCCGATGGTAGTCTTTCTGGTCTAGTCTTAGCACAAATAAACTACGTAACGTCAAACCTTTCATCTCTCCTTGGTCAACACTATCCCAAACGAACAGACGCTGGGAAACTGCTCTCGCCCGCTTGCGCATTGGACACACTCGTTTCACTCATTCCCATCTCGTGTCATATTCTAATCCACCCCTATGTTCCTCATGCAATGTT
The DNA here is from genome assembly GCF_003789085.1 of Penaeus vannamei. Taxonomy (NCBI): domain Eukaryota; kingdom Metazoa; phylum Arthropoda; class Malacostraca; order Decapoda; family Penaeidae; genus Penaeus; species Penaeus vannamei. Next base: position 389,989 of record NW_020869445.1, read on the forward strand.
CCTCTCTCAGTCCCACATACCCTACTATCCAGTCTCCGTTTCGCACCAACTTGCAGCTCTACGTTCCCTCACTTAGCCCGAATCTATTGGACATCCTCTCACAATATCCCTAACCTTTTACTTTGACAGCATATCCTCAGACGCATAAATATCCTTCACTTTCTCTAATCACCCTGGATCCTTAACCCTTTCTTATTAATACCTATCCTACTCCATTATAACCCTTCTTTCTATACTTTTCACTACCATACCATACCGTCTTACATTGCCATATGACCACTGAAACTTCAAACATTTTGTTTTAATAAAGAACTCTTTTAAGCCCCTTTCATCACAATACGTTGCCATAGTGCTATGTGATCTTTGATGTCTGGCACAGTCATTTTTTTTAAATATTAACCATTAACCAGGCCAGGTCTTAGGCTACTTACTATCACGATACACAAATGAATACACACACACACACACACACACACACACACACACACACACACACACACATATATATATATATAATATATATATATATATATATATATATATATATGTGTGTGTGTGTGTGTGTGTGTGTGTGTGTGTGTGTGTGTGTGTGTGTGGTGTGTATGTATTATGTATACAAGACAAAATCCCATCCCC
>NW_020869445.1:395624-423623 GCF_003789085.1 Penaeus vannamei
TGTGGAGTGACCATATCCCTCTGAGGCTAAGTCCCTATGACTCCAGTAAATAACTGTCAGGGCACTCCTGGGAATCCACAAACATTGCTGTATGAACAAAAAAAATGTGGTTAATGTTATTGAGAGTGACGCACAGAAATACAGGGAAATGGATACTGCCATCTTATAGAACGTAAGAAGAGTCTTAGGCCCGTACATTTAAAACCTTTCACCAGGGGTGGCATTCAATTTCGCTGGGCTGTCGGGGTTTGTCTTGTGAGGGGGTGATCAGATCGGCCAGGTTAACAGTGAAACACCAGAGGAAACATAAGGGAGGAATATATTGAGAGTCACTATTTACACAATATACAGCACATAGAGGAGGCAGGAGAATTACAGGCACGGGAGAAGTGGAGCAGGTGATGTCACAGGAGCACTGAAGTCTTTCCAGAACTCACAATTTTTTGAGAGTCGCACCTTTTATGCGCCTTTTATCTGGAGTCATCAGTGTTAAGGCATGACACCCTTGTTCCTCACAAGTTGAACTGACCAATCGCGGGTGACCTCATCCCGCCTAAGGCCCCTCTCCGGCTTCGGTAAACATTGCCGAAGATCCTAAGTGATGAAACTCAAGACTGCAGTGTAGCGGCTCAGGAAACTGATGGCGACCGATCAAGGCGATCTCGCAGTTGTGACACAGGCGATCGGGAATTACACCAGGGCTGGTGTACAGTCGTATTGGAACAGCAAGACGAATCAAAGTCACGTGAGCCCTCCCTTTCCCGTGATTGAATAGCACTTTCTTGCTTTCAGATTACAAATCAGTAACATATATGTGTATAATATGATAATGGAATCACATTGTAATTTTATAATCTCTGAAAATTACAATTTATTATGAAATAACGTATATATGTACGGGGCGGCAGCGCTATTCCTAATGGTATATTCCTGCAGCTTCTGTGTTTTGATGAATATTACATTGTAATTTTATAATCTCTGAAAATTACAATTTATTATGAAATAACGTATATATGTATGGGGCGGCAGCGCTATTCCTGATGGTATGTTTACTATGGGCTATAAAAACATAGCTGTTATGCTCCACTGCTCTCCAATGAGGCATGTCTAATGATACCCTTGCAGGCCTACAGTTCAATATTTTATATCAGTTTAGTATCGTAAATTGGTTAATTTTTAACTCCCTTGTTAAAGTAATAAGTTAATTTTTGTATAAAGTTGCTATAGTATAGTATATAGCATAAAGTTAACTTTGTTATAGTATAAAGTATAAAGTTAACTTTGTTATAGTGTAAAGTTAATTTTTAACTACTTTTTTATAGTATAAGGTGAGACTATTACAGAGATAACACTTTCATCTTGTCCCGAGGTTAATAATTAAGTTTAGGTTATGTTAGGTAAGGTAAGGTAAGGTAGGGTTTGGTTAGGAATTAACACAGCCTCTATATGGTTCTTTATGAGGTCCCGAAGGACTTTTTTTTTTATCCAAAATGGATATAGGAGAGGACTGACAAACTTTGATGCTGATTGCCATGGTGATGCTGTGCACTGCAGATGTAAACACATTTGCGTTTACCATGTTTTTTCAGTCGCCGAAGCACTAGATTTAGGAGGAATACAAGATGTTAGGGCCTCATGATCCCTTTCATTCACCAGGCCTGTCGATTGCCCGCCTTGGTGAACATTGGGTGTTAAAGTAAGGCCTCCCTCACTCAGATGATTGCCTGGTACAGGATCGCCAGGCAAACGCCAGCATGGGCGAAAGGTTTTAAAAGTACGGGCCTAAAACAACACAGGTACAACTGCTGCAGCTTTATATTTATCATGAAATGATGAAAATATCTGCTGCACATCCCAACTCAGAGACAACACCCTCACAGCCAGAGTTCCTAATGTTATGTTTTTTATAAGTTGGGACAAAGAGCCAATAAAGAGGGGTATAGGGGCTTGCTCCCTTGTCTAAGGAATAAGTAGAAGGTTGGAAATGTTAGGTTTGGATTTTTGTGTTTGCATGATACCCTGGGTTTAGGACTTTGTCGATTGAGAGTGTGTTGCTCTTGGTAACAAAAACGAAAGCAGTAAATTTTTCAGTTATAATAGTAATTTTTCATAATACCTGATTGTGACAATATTGGTATCAGTGAATTATTCTCACTCTGCTGCCCCCAACTCCTGCAATGGAAGACAAAAAAATCATGTATTCACACCAGGGTAGAGCATACGCCCGATGAGGAGAATTCTTTGTTTTCCTGAGCGGGGGTTAGAGAGCAGTCACCCCCCATGGTGGGATTGCAGGGGGCATAGCCCCCAGCATTATACAATATAATGACTGATAGTGTGTTTATTGTTAATATTTTACTCTGCATCTTTCATGCCCTCCCCTACTGTGGGGACCAAGAATATGGTGTTTTGGGGGTTCTGTAGCTTAATTCCTTTACATACATATACTAGAGGGTGAGGAATCCATTGATAACAAAATCATTGTGATCATTTATCAAAGGTATTGTAAAGAATTACTGTTTTAACAATTGGTCCTTCCCAGACATTATATATATAAACAATATATATATATATATGATCATTTTTATTCTGGTATGATGAGAAGAAATCTGATGATAACTCCTGTTGCAATCAGAGCCGTCATTCTCAGCATGATAGTCTCTATAGCAGGGAAATATACCAAAGATGTTATTGGGTAAAACCGGCTGAGGCAGAAAAAATATAGAACAAAAGTGTGTAAAAGCAACACAAAAAAAATTAGTCTGTGCTCTTTGAAACCAGTGTGTCAACTTTTGAAAAACTTTACAGGCATCTTACCAAGCATTCTACAGGAATGCACACCATCCAAAGCCCCTGGACCTGCATGGTCTTCATACAATATGTCTCAACAAATAACTCAACCTAGCTGCTTAGTCAGAGGGCTCTACCCCCTGGAGCCCCAATTTTGCTACATCAAATGAAAACTCAACATTTCCCTGGTAAATTACTTTTTCCTGCATTTTTATTTTTATTTTATTTTTATTTTTTAGAAATTTGGAACCATGCATCAATTTTGATGCATTCTATGGCATTCAAATGGTATTCTAAGTTGTGGCTGGTACCTGTTCCCGCCTTTTGCAAGGTATTAATCGCTCAAAGGCAAGGGTATCAAGAGACACCACCTCCCTCATTGTAGCTAGGTTAGCTCCCTAGAAAGCCCCCAGCAGATAGTCGGAGCTCCAGGTCAGCTTTTTCTTTCCCTTTTTCTTCTTTGCTGTCCCTTTTCGATGTGTCTCCTGGTCTTGCTTTTCAAGTGCTTTTGAAATGATGTCATTGGTACCAAGCAAATACACAAGAAGATGGCTTTTCCTACAGAAGTTATGATCTAGTACTGTCGCCCTTGTGACGAATAGCACTCGGAAGCAACTGGCATACTTGGCCTTTGAGCACTTTAGCCAAATCTTTGAATGAGGACTTTCATTGGGATTTTGTTTTGCCCCCTTCAGACATCTTCGGGGTAGAGAGATCTCGGTAGACAGATTTGATGGGGTCCAGATTTCCAAAAGGGATTTTACCTAGGTAAAGGGATTTCCTTTGGTGGCTAATAGGTGTGATGTTTTCAGCTAGTACTCTATTGAAAAAGCACCAGCTGTCTACACCACGTGGGCAAAAGTGATGTGCTGGCTTGTCATCACTTGACGTCAGGTGGAAGAACATTGCCCACACAGACTTTCTCATAGTCTCATAGTCAGTGCCCACATTGTCACGGATTGCTTTCCCATAATATGACCCGAGAAGATCAATGACCTTATCCGTCAACATGTGGGCACCTCCTAACAAGCTCCTCCTCATTCTCTTGCCAGTTTTGGTTGTGACTGTTTCACTTACATCCTTCTTGACATTGCGCAGTCTGATCCTCATCTTTTGCTTACATGATTTATGCACTCCTTGATAACGGGGTCTTTGTACGGTCCTTTGCCGTTGTTTAGCTGGCATACTGCTTTGTATGCACTCAAGTCCCCGTCACCTACGAAGGTTTTGTATATAATTTTGAGGTCTAAGGATCGGGACCAGATTTGCAATGCTGCCTCTCCCTCCATTGCACCCAACTTACCTTCAAAGTTTTTATGGCAGACATGTTTGCTGGGTGCTTTACTGCTCCCCGCCTTATAATTAGGGCAATGATTGCAAAGGACCTCTAGGTCTAGAACAGTCCCTGTATGCACATCTATCATAAGCCCGATGCTGATGTGTGACCTGTGGCCTCTGGTCATCCACGACCCGTTGAAAGAATCGATGCAGATGTTACCATTGGCATCTTGCTGTAATAAACCTTTGTCTAGATAAAAAAGCCTCACTTTCTCTACTGTGCTAAACCACTTCCCCATCTCTCTGTACAGGTAAGAGCAGTGCTTTATGTAAGCACCAGCAGAGAGACTGCCACTCGAGAAATATGGGGGACTGTTTTTTAATCCAGCACTTCCCACACCTGTAATAAGACTGATAGATCTGGATTATATTAGATACAGTCATATTTTCATGGATAATGGGAGGAGTGTCACAGAGGGTTTTATCACACCTGTCACAAACTAACCTCACATGGTTTTTGAAATACAGTCTTGTCATCACAGGTTTTATAATGCCTTTTCAGTGCCTCATGGGGCATTTCACACTACAAAACTGCTGCTGCAGCTGTGATTGTGATAATAAATTCAACATGACGGCCCCCTTAATCCACTCACACCGGTATATTCTGAGGCCGAAAATAAAAGTTTCTGGGCAGCTACAAAATTTGGCGCACAGGGCTGGCCTGGACTCTCCTTGTACGCCAACCGTGGGATGCTGCTGAGTTGGAGCGTGAGCCCCGATACAGTGTCACACTGGCGGGTTCCCTGGCAATTTTTTTTTTCTGGGCATCCCATATGTGGGACACCCATCGTAAATGGGTAAAAACCACTGAATTAGGTAATGGTTTTGGAGCTGTTCAGAATGAGACCCATTGAGGTGATACTATAGTTTTCATGCTGACACAAGCAAAAGCAATTAAACCTTGCCATTGTATATTTAGGAGAGCTTGGACTGATCCCTTTTCCGAGGGGAAGTAAGAATGGAAGTCAGCCAACTCTTTATCTTGCCAGATGAATTTTTTTTTTGTAATTTTGTTGGTAGGGTGGAAACTGGATGCTATAGAAGCATAGGTTTGCAGAGTTTTAAATATATTCTCTTTGGTCAGTAGCAGCATTTTTCAATTTTGAATTTTACATTTTAATCTTTAATTATGGGAAAGTACAAGATGCACACTTGATAGAGACTGAAGTATAAATAATTGTTTGGAACAATTAAGGCATCTAATGATGTTGATAAACCTCCTACAAACTGCAGTTTGGTAATACATATGTGATTAACTACAGAACCAGTATCACAACTTGTTTTTTGCAAATAACTAATATTTTTTCACTTTACCTGCCTCTGTACTATACCAAGTACCCACTCTGAATTATTATAATTTTGATGGATATGTGTAAAAAAAACTCATCTAGAATGGTTCTCTCAAGAGTAACACCTTTTAGTCTACCTTACCTGATTTTTTTTTGTTTTTTTGAAAGTTTTATATAAATTGTGAAAATTTTGGTGTTTTTTTATATGAGAAAGAACAAAATGACGAGAAACAAGTACTTTTATTAATAAAGAAGTGAACGTGTATCAAATGAAAATTCAAGAAAAGCAGGTGGCCCTATGCCATGAAACTTTATTAATTCAAGTTTGACCTCTTTTATTTTTGAATGAATCTGATCTTAATGTGCTTCAATATTGAATAGGCATCTTATATTTAGACATGTGATGTTTTCAGTGTCCTTATGTCCTAGATATTAAACCACAAATTCCAAAGATGCCATTCATTTTGATGTGCAAATTTAATTATAGTTGAGAGAAGCACATGTTTGTACATAAAAGGGCACATTTTTAACATTTACAGGCTTTCCCATTTGTGAAATGAATTATTTACTAGATCTGTTACAGATATTTTGGAAAAAATGTTGTAGTACATGAAAAGGGTGACGGTGACCTACAGATATGAATTTTAGTCTTACTACAATATTGTCTGTAACTATGTCTTCTGAATGATTTACAGGAAATGAATTCATCAAAACATTTTGTTATATTGAATCACTAACAACTTTGCTATTTATAAACTATGCAACTGACATTGCTACCCAATAGTATTTCTCAGGAATAGGTTAACTAAGTGAACCATGATATTAGATACAGTTTTGTTTGGTGAAAGGGTTAAGATATAGTTCACTTTAGCAATGGTCTGTTTTCCAGGAATTTGACGAAAGCTTTGCTGAAAGAGTATGGGGCCTCACAGAAATGTTCCCAGAACGTCTCCGCACGGGCAGCGCCAATGCAGTTTCATCCTCTGTCAGATTAGTGAAAGGTAAGTTGAGTATTTACATTCTATTTTTTTTTTTTTTCTCTCTCTCTCTTTGAATTATAAGGAAGAGTAAAATATATGTTTATGTAAAGAAAAAAAGCAAAATAGTAGTCAGACTGAAATTTTTTTTTTCTCTAAGATACATATTGTTCCTTTTAATTCACTTATTGATCAGCTGTTGCTACTGACAAGCCAAGTATATTTTTCTTGTATTATGTAACATACATATGTGTAATTAAAATGAAGTGATGAAATGGGAGAGAGAAATGAGAAGCTCAAGTGCACTAGTTGAGGATTAGTAATCAAACTGACAATTGTAAACCAGTCAGAACCTTGTTATAGTGATGAATCCTACTCGGATCCTCGTTACTTCCTTCTCCAGCTTTAGCAGTCATTTGACCAATCTTTCAGTTACCTGCAGAGGTGACCTTCTTTGCCATAAGGATGTGATTGCCGAGTGTAAATGTCATTTTGCTGACATACCTTCAGAACCTTGTTAACGTGAATCTCGCATGAGTTCCCTCCCTAGCAAATCATAGTTAGGTACATCAGAGGTTGTGGTTAGTGACTTGGGGTTAACAAGGGATTTATATTGTGACAAATTCACTGGATAGATCAGATGTAAACACCTAGTAACAGTATGGCATAGGAAGAGCATAGACACATTCAGGTGCAGATGAATCTTGAGCATAGAAGGTATGGTCTCTGCCATAGACTTATTGTACTTTGTTTGATTAGAAGTGAGAGAAAAAAAATCTTAGTGTAATATTGAAGCACTGTAATTGAGATATTTCATATTTCAGAATTAAATAACCAGTAATTATCATCTTGTAGGTGGCCATATTCTCCCAAGAGTTAAAAGCTGAGGATATGAGATAGGAAATAGGGTGTTGGGTATGGAGCCTCTGGATCTGTACAGAAAGGAGATCAATTTTCATTTGATTTTTAAAGAATATTATTTAATTTATAAGGGGAAAAATGTTTTTAGGGAGTGAGGGATTTCAAGTAAATATTTTTATTTGACATAGCAGAATGCTAGTTGATGAATAGTTATTTTGTACTCATTTCTTTACTTTCAGCACTAGGGCATTTTTGTAACAATTTTCCATATTGTAAACATTTTTTGGAAAGAATTGAGTTGTAACTTTTTTTTTTCTTCGGTATTCTAATTTTGTTTTTATTGAACAGTGTTTACTGGTCTTGATTTTTGTTCACATTATTTTTTTTAATGAAGCTGAATGGAGAAGGCAATCTCTGAAATATCCCCTATGACTTTTTGTCATTGTTTTTGACTGTGTATAAGAATCAAGAATCTATCATAGGCCTCTAATTCTATGGGAAATTCTTTTAAGCAAAATGTTTAATAGCCTAGGTATAATATGCTAGCCATGTTGTCATTTCATAGCAAGGAACCTGCCTAGTTTGTAGGATCCACTGAAAATGTTATAATTAAGAAATACTCGATGGTTGTGAACTAGGTATCTTCCATGCCAGTTTGAATTGGGAATGTAGCTTTTATCGTTATACTGTACATGCTAATGAACCCATGTATACTACTGTAATTTTAATTTACTCCCATATCTATTGAGCCCTGCTGCCCAACATTTCCACTGAACAAAAAGTGTATAGGAATGCAAGTGTTTGTGTGATAGGAGAGGCTTATTTAGATTTGTAAATTGTTGCAGTACCAAATGATGTAGAGATTAGAGGCATAGGTGTTCTGCTAACTCACACCTTTACTTTGCAATTCTACCTTAAACTTGTTGTTTCTTTGCATGTTTGGCTTACTCATCATTGTAAAAAGAAAGAAAGAAAAAAAAAAATAATGATAATAATTATGAAGATTCACACCCTTCCTTCGCGTTGTTTAGTACAGATTAGAGCGGGTTTGTGCACTGTTGGCCTAATCAGCTCTTGTCAAATTTGTTTTTGATTATTTTTTCTTACTTATCACACATCTTTTAGCCAAAAATGTGTGTGAAGAGTAACTGCAAAATGGAGGGAGAAAATATTGGGGATGGGGAATATGTGTATAGGGCTAACTGTCGACCATATAACCTTTGTAATTAATTACAGTAACATCTACTTTGCAAATTTCTATTGTGCATAGATTCTTTTTCAAACTAGGCCTTTGCAAACTTTTGTTTACTGTACATTTTTAGAGTATACTATCTGGGCTTCATGTAAAGCAATCACAAGACACCCAAAAAAGAGGAGAAAAATAGATAAATATATACACATACAACCCTTATGGCAACAGTGATTTTTTTCTGAAAATTCAGGGAATGTGTTATTGAAGTGACACTAGATTGGCTAAACCTAATGCTGCTGGGAGTGGCATAAAGTATGTTCCATGCCCACTGTGAGTTTATTTTAATAATTACCTTGACACATAGATGGTTCTACAAGTATGTTTGGAAAATATTCATCAGTGAGTTGATTGCTAGCGCTACCTTTCGCACTTTTTTACCCATTTCCTTGATTTTGGGGAATTATTTTCTTTTATCATATATTATCATAGTAGTTATAATGTGTATAACAATAATATCATCATCGGTATTGATAGCTTTAGTAAAGATAACATTTCTTCTTGAAGACTCAAGGAAAGGTTAAATCAGGTGAGGTCATGAGGTCTACCAATTGACTCCTTGGTGATTGAGCACTTGTGGAGCTATGTAATTTAGACACTCCACTAAATAATACTGCATTTTCACGGTGATATTGTGTAGATAATTGACTAAGTACTTCAAGAGCCATCTATATGCAAAACAAAATTAATCATAGATTAAAATCACAGTTAACGTGGCATGTATACACTTCCTCCCATTGCCAGTAGGTTGAAGTAGACTGCAATACCCATGAAGGATGAGATTGAAAATCTTGTGAATTTAGTAGTAAGCCCTTGAAATGCTTGACAGTGAATGCTATTGCAGTTAGATAAAATCTGATCAAAAGCGGATGTACACATTTTGTTGAAATAAAGGTAAAATAGAATTTCATAATCTTTAATATGAACTAGTGCTAGAAATGGAAGAAAATAACGAATTTGCCTGTACATTTTCAGTAGATTAGCTAACTCTGTGAAGTAATAGAGAATAGCTAACTCTGTGAAGTAATAGGGAATAGCTTACTCTGTGAAATAATAGGGAATAGCTAACTCTGTGAAATAATAGGAAAATTCTGTGTAAGCATTTTCAGAAAAAAAAAGAAAGAAAAGAAATGGTTATATTTTGGCATCAGATTGGTTTCTGTATTATTCTCTAGGTGATTGAAGTGATTAGTTATGTTGCAATTTATTTACTAAACATAGTTGTAGTTTGTAACTGCTTAAATGATGATAAAGTCGTCCAGTTATTTTTCTATGTATTAGTTAGGTCCTCCAGATTTTCAAGTGTGTTGGTTCTTTTGGATTTTGCATCCATTTACTTAGGCATTTCATCATTTCCTCAACTGCCAAGGAGTCATAAACATCTTTCACTAACTCTACTTTTGGACAATTTTTTTCCTTCTTTTTTTTTAATTATGTATTTGTGTTCTGGGGCTCTTGCAAATACCTCCCTTGCCAAAGGCAACTGATGAAAGAACAGTAGGATATAATTGATTAATTATACATATATTTAGACAAATAATGTGAGATTCAGAAATAGGTGCTTTCCATCAGTCTGTGAATAATAGTAGCCACTCATATAGAAGAAAATCAATCTAATGTAAGTTATATTGTGTTGATAGGCCAAAGACTTATCCAGCTTGCAGTAGGATAGGGTCCTTAATCCTTTCGTTCCAGGTGCCTCGCAGTCCACAGGACCAAAATCGAGGCACAAGGCTATCTTGAAGGGCAACTCTCACGGGTTTGTTGCTTATAGGCCTGGTATACACAGACACTCCTGTGCAGCATCCAGACTCCTTGCCTTCCCATTATAATGTTATTCTCTCTTTTTTACTTTGCTGTTTTCCATTATTTATAATTGTCATTTGTTTTGCTTTATCAAGATGGGAATAGTTTATTTCATTGAGCAGACTCCATATCATCTCTCTTGGTAGTCAGCAACTATGTCCTATAACAATAAGTAAAATTGTGCTAGTTGTGTAATTTTTTGTTTATTATTATTTCTGTAATGCACCCTGGACTGCCTGTCACAGTGGGTAGGAATAGGATCCTGAGCATGGAAGTAGTTTCTTCCTTCTAGCCAGGGCATTTATAGCCATGGGTCATGGATAGTATATTCCACCCTCATTTAGTGGTGGAAAAATGCAAGAGTCCCTCCCTAAATGCCCACTGAGTCGAATCTTACTCCAAGTGCACTCATGATAAGTCATTCCAATCACCCGGGCCCTCAGCCAAAAGTTTCCGTGACTGCATATTCGTGTCACATGGAATATGCAGTCACCCCACCCAGATCCCTTGGGTTAATGTAGGTACATAAATGTTTTGTAAATATTGTTCATGCATAGATGTCCCCACAAGTGCTGTCACCAGGTAGTTGGTATAATATGATTACTCCATTCCTTGAATTTTTTATAAGAAATTATTTTCTGATGTTACTGTTTCAGAATTAGTGTGTATATTGGCAGTATGACTATCATGTTATTAACAATACTAATTGCACTAAAACCAAATCAAAGAAAGAGGTAAATAGGAGATCTGGCAGGCCTTGTAATTGATTCCTCGATGACTAATACCATCACAAACAAACAAAATTGATAAACTAAAATTGGTGTAGGTATATGGCCTCCTGGCATCTCCACGTTAAGAATAAATCCAAAAGGAGAAAAATTTTTGGTGTCTTAACAGTGGAATTCTTGTTTTATGTGTTTTCTTACTGTGGCTGTGTTTCTTTTTGCTTGATAGCATGATGGATGGCAAAGGAAAAAAAAAGACATCTGTACTTTATGATATGTGTATAATTATGCATTTTTCCTTTTCTCTGCAGGTGCTTATGACCTAAGCCGACAGGTTGTGTGGATAGCAGTGAGCACATCAATCCTCCTGTTTGCTCCTGTAATGTTTGAGATAGAAAGACTTAATGTAGAAGAGATGATGAAACAGGATAGAAACCGGGTAAGTAGATATTATGTATATTTTTTTTTCCTCTTTTTTTCTAGAGGGGTAATCTCATTAATGAGTGGTAGACTTGTTGTCATAAACTTTATTCCAGTAAATTACCTAATTTCTTAAACAAAAGCTTAAGGATTGGTTGCCATCAAAGGGTCAGAGTAATAATTTATTTTCTACAGTAAGAATCTTGAAACAGAACACATTAATGGTTATTTATATACCATGATATGACTATTTACAANGGAGAGAGGAGCGGCGAGAGATGAGAGCGAGAGAGAGAGAGAGAGAGAGAGAAGAGAGAAGAAGAGCGAGAGAGATCGACGATGAGAGAGAGAGAGAGCGAGAGAGAGAGCGAGAGCGAGAGAGAGAGCGAGAGAGAGAGAGAGCGAGAGCGAGAGAGAAGAGAGAGAGGAGAGCGAGAGAGAGAGCGAGAGAGAGAGAGAGAGAGAGAGAGAGAGAGAGAGCGAGAGAGAGCGAGAGGGAAGAGCGAGAGAGAGAGCGAGAGAGAGAGCGAGAGAAGAGCGAGAGAGAGAGCGAAGAGCGAGAGAGAGCGAGAGAGAGAGAGAGAGAGCGAGAGAGAGAGAGAGCGAGAGAGAGAGCGAGAGAGAGCGAGAGAGAGAGAGAGAGAGAGAGAGCGAGAGAGAGAGAGGCGGAGAGAGAGCGAGAGCGAGAGCGAGAGAAGCGAGAGAGAGAGAGGCGAGAGAGCGAGAGAGAGAGAGAGAGAGAGAGAGAGCGAGAGAGAGAGAAGAGCGAGAGAGAGCGAGGAGAGCGAGAGCGAGAGAGAGAGCGGAGAGAGCGAGAGAAGAGAGAGCGAGAGAGCGAGAGAGAGAGGCAGAGAGCGAGAGCGAGAGAGCGAGCGAGAGAGTAGAGAGAGCGAGAGAGAGAGAGCGAGAGAGAGAGAGAGAGAGAGCGAGAGAGAGAGAGCGAGAGAGAGAGAGCGAGAGAGCGAGAGAGAGAGAGCGAGAGAGAGAGCGAAGAGAGAGCGAGAGAGAGAGCGAGAGAGGAGAGAGAGAGCGAGAGAGAGAGAGAGAGAGAGAAGAGAGAGCGAGAGAGAGCGAGAGAGAGAGCGAAGAGAGAAGAGAAGAGAGCGAGAGAGAGAGAGAGCGAGAGAGAGAGCGAGAGAGAGGAGAGAGAGCGAGAGAGAGAGCGAGAGAGAGAGAGAGAGAGCGAGAGCGAGAGACCGAGAGAGCGAGAGAGCGAGAGAAGCGAGAGCGAGCGAGAGAGAGAGAGAGAGCGAGAGAGAGCGAGAGCGAGAGAGCGTGACCTTCCCCTTTAAGGTGAGCCAAAAGCTCTACGAGGAATAAAGCTGCGATGCGCATTTTCCCCTTCGTCTATTTACGGCTACTCTTCCCTCTCCCTCCATCTTTATTTGATCTTCTTTATCGCCCTCTGTCTTATCCTTCTCTTCCGTGAAGGGTAATTCGGTTCCGGGCCGATTTATTTCCGATATCAGAGCCGCCCTGGCCGGAACCATCCGGATTCCGTGGCTCTTCCCTCTCCGGACCTGATAAAGGTTTCTCTTCATCGTCTAAGAACAGAGGCACAGACGCAGACACACAGACACCGAGACAGACACACAGACACCGAGACAGACACAGACAGACACAGACACAGACACCGAGACAGACACGACACCGAGACAGACAGACACAGACACAGACAGACACACAGACACAGACACCGAGACAGACACACAGACACCGAGACAGACAGACACAGGCACCGAGACACCGAGACAGACACACAAGACGCAGACACAAGCACATATACACAGACACAGAGACAGACTCAGACACATAAACACAGACACCGAGACATGAACACAGACATAGACAAATGCATCGAGACAGACACAACGGCGCCAACGCAAGCACACAGACACAGAGGCAGACACAGACAGACACTCATCTAGGACCAACATTATGAGCGCCTCCTGATCAACATCACACCATCTGACGCAGCCAAGAGATAAATAAATGAATAAATGTAAATAAGGACAAAGTAGGAAGAAAAAAATGATAATATAAGAATAACAATAACAATAGGGATAATAAGTATAATATAAGAATAACAATAAGGACAAGGACAAAATTATAACGCTAACAATAACAACGAGAACAAGAAAGAATGAATAACGAACACGAACAATAACACAGATAACAGTAAAGAAGAAAATAAAAATAATAAAGAAAAAAAGTCACAGGAACACCCAAAGACATTTAAAAAAAAGGACAAATATTAACCATGGAATTAACCACACGATTTGCCCACAAACCACAGACCATCTCCCTCCCCTTCTCTCCCCTCTCCCTCCCTCCCTCCTCTCCTCTTTTCCTCTCTTCCCCCCTTTCCCCTATCTTCCTCCCTCCTCTCTCCTCACCCTCTCCTCTTTCTCTCTCTCCTCCCCTCCCCCTATCTTCCTCCTCCCTCTCTCTCACCCTCTCCTCTTTTCCTCTCTTCCTCCCCTTTCCTTATCTTCCTTCCTCTCTCCTCCTCACCTCTCCTCTTTTTCCTCTCTTCCTCCCCTTTCCCTATCTTCCTCCCTCCTCTCCTCTTTCTCTCTCTTCCTCCCCTTCTCTCCTCTCTCTTTTCTCTCTCTCCTCTTTTCCTCCCTTCCTCCCTCGTACCCCACTTCCCTAAACCCAACCTCATGACTACCGCCCCCCCCCCCATTTACCCACTACCCTCTACTCCCCACCCAACCCCTTTGTGACGCCCACTCGCCCCACCCACTTCCACATACCCTCTGCCTCTCTACCACGTCCCTACTCCCACTCCTACCCATTGCCTTCCCCATTCCCCAACTCCCTACCACAGTCTCTACCCCCCTCTCCCCATTTATCCACTATCACCAACCATTCAACTCCTTAACGTCACCCCAACTCCCCTCACTCCTCCCTCCTCCCATCTCTCTCCCTCCATCCCTACCCCCATCTTCCCCTCCCTCCTCCCTCCTCCCCCCCCATCTCCCTCTCTCCCTCCTTCCCTCCCTCCTCCTCTCCCTCCCCTCCCCTCCCTCACCCCCATCTCCCCCTCCCTCCTACCTCCTTCCCTTCCCCTCCCCCTGTTTCACACCTCTTCGCATTCTAGGCTGAAATGAAACACGTTGTCAGCGTGTTTTGCTCGCCGCTTTGTGTTCCGTTGTTGCTTTTGTTGTTTTCCTTTTGTTGTTCTCTTTATACTAATTTTCGTCGTTGTCTCTTTTGTTTTCTCTTAACTTTCCAAATATCAATTTTCTCTTTTTTTACTCTCACTCTCATTCTTTCTCTTTCTCTTTCCACTCACTCACTCATTCACTCTCTCCTTTCGTTCTTCCTTTACCTATATTACTTATCTTTCTATCTGCACTGCCCCAATTCATTTCTTCCTCCTCCTATCCATCTTTTTCCTCCTTTCATCTTTCTGTTCTTTCGTTTCCTCCCTCCCTTCACATTCTATTCTTGCTTTTCTCTCTTCTAATCTCATTCTTCCCCTTCTCCCTTTCGCCAGCAACAGTTATTGAATTTCCAACATGTCCCAAAAGTCGAAGAAGAGAAGGTGGGGGAAGAATGAAAATAAAAAGAGGAAGGAAGAAGAAGAGGAAGATGAGAGAGAAAGAGAAGAATGAAGAGGAGAAGGGGAAGGGGAAGGAGAAGGAGGAGATAAAGATAGAGAAGGAGAAGGAAACGGAGATGGAGATGGAGAAGAATGAGAAGGGGAAGAAAGAGATAGAGCAGGAGGAGAAGAAAATGGAGAAAGAAACAGAGACAGAAGAAGAAAACAATAATAATAAGGAGGAGAAGGAGGAGGACGAGGAGGAGGAGGAGGGGTGTGTGGGGAGGGGGAGGGTTTCGGTTACACCTCCTGCCTCCACCCCCACCCCCGCCCCTCCCTTGCCCTCGCCACCCCGCCCGCTGCATTCCCACATTCTCCCGACCTATCTGACTGTCTGTCCCTGTCTGTCTCTCTGTTTTTGTTTCTTTCTCTAGTTTTTTTTTCTTCAGAGCTACATGGCAATTCTTCTTCTGTGTCTATCTATGTCTGTGTCTATTTGGCTGTTTGTCTGTCCGTCTGACTGTCTCTCTGTCCTCCTCACCACAAATGCAATCATCATACCAGTCTTTCTCCCTCTTTCCGTCCTCCCTCCCTCGCTCTTCTTCCCCATCCCCTCCTCCCTTCTTTCCTCCTCGCTTCTTCCCCTCCTCCCTCCCTCTCCTCCTCCCTCCTCCTCTTCTTTCTTCCCTCGCTCTCCATCCCCCCTCCTCCCCTCTTCTTCCCTCCCTCTCTCCCTCCTCCCTCCTCCCTCTTCTCTCCCCCCCCTTTCTTTCATCCACTCTATATAAGGCACATGCACTCTGGCCTCGTTCTTGACCCCCCCCCCTACAACACCCACTCCGTCTGCAACACACCTCCTCGCCTCTGCTTTACGCCCTTCTTCTTCTCCCTTCTTCCTGCAGCCTCCCTTCATCTCCCTTATCCCTTCTACCACATCTATTCCTTCTTGCCCTCACTCCTCCCTCTAACCCCCTTCCCCATCTCATTCCCACCCTTCTCCCTTCTTCATCTCCTTCCTCTCACTCCACCCTCCCCCTCCTCTCCCTTTTTCTACTTCCCACTTCCCTCCTCCCACCCCCCCCCTCCCCCCCCTCCCTCCATCTCCTCCCTTCTCCCTCCACCTCCACTTCCCTCCGCCTTCTAATCCCTCCCCTCCCCCCTCTCCCACTTTCTACCTCCCTCCCACCAACCCCCCTCCACCCCCCCCCCGGATGTATAGCGAGGCTGATCCCGAAAGATTCGTCATCCCAGCCGGAACGCCCTAGGGGGAGGGAGAGGGAGGAGGGAGGGAGAAGGGAAAGGAGGAGGAGAAGGGAAAGGAGGAGGAGAAGGGAGGGAAGGAGAGAGGGAGAGAGGGAGAAGGCCAAGGAACAGAAGAGTGACAGAGTCAGAAATTGAAAGAGAGAGAGAGAGAGAGAGAGAGAGAGAGAGAGAGAGAGAGAGAGAGAGAGAGAGAGAGAGAGAGAGAGAGAGAGAGAGAGAGAGAGAGAGAGAGAGAGGGGGGGGGGGGGGAGAGACAAGCAGACAGACAGACAGAAAGAGAGATACACAGGACAGACAACCCCCCCCTTCCCATTCCTCCCCATCCCTACACAGGCATCTACTAGCTCATACAGCAAAGGCCTGTGCGAGCATACACGTGCGCACGTAGGCCTATACAACTTCCAATTTCCCCGTTTTATCCATTTGCCCTTATTCCCCCCCCCCCCATTTATATGCATGGGCGTGTACACATTCCCCGGCATGCATGTAGACCTCCGGCGGATGTCTCCCCGTGTGCATTCGTGTCTGTCAGCATGCATGTGTACGCCCTTCGTCCTTTAGGCCTATGCTGGATGTCCCCCCCCCCCCCCCCGTGTGCATTCACGTGCCTAGGCCTATGGGTGACTTCCCGTCCATGTGCATCCGTGTGCGCGGTCTTCCTTCACCTCTCTCTCTTCTCTCTCTCTCTCTCTCTCTCTCTCTCTCTCTCTCTC
This sequence comes from Penaeus vannamei, assembly GCF_003789085.1. NCBI lineage: Eukaryota > Metazoa > Arthropoda > Malacostraca > Decapoda > Penaeidae > Penaeus > Penaeus vannamei. The sequence goes on from NW_020869445.1 coordinate 412,606, forward strand.
TCTCTCTCTCTCTCTCTCTCTCTCTCTCTCTCTCTCTCTCTCTCTCTCATTCATTCCCTTTTCCTCCTTCTCTCTATCCTTTTCCCTTCCTCTCTTTCTCATTTATTCATTGTATTTGTTGCCTCCTTCTCTCCATCATTCCTTCCCTCACTCTCTCCCTTTCCTCCTCCTCCTCCCTCCCTTACTCCCTCCTTCCCACCACCCCTTTCCTCCTTCCCTCGCTCCCTCCTTTCCTACCAGCCATTCTGCATCCGTTATCCCCCCCCTTACCCCTCCTCTTCCCCCCCCAATTCTTGCCTCATTCCCTACGTAATTCAATTTTTCTTCGACCTTCACCTTCCTCCGCCCATTCCTCTCTCTTTCTATCCCTCCTTCCTTCCCTCACACTGTCCCTCTCTCTATCCCGCCTTTCTTCCCACCCCTTCTGTTCATCACTCTCTTTCTATCTATCTATCTCCCCTCCTCTCCTTCTCCTCATCCCTCCTTCCCCTCCTCTCTTCCCCATCCCCCTCCTCATCCTCTGTTCCCCTCCTCCTCCTCCAATCTCCCCCTCTCCTCTCCCATTCCCCTTCCTCCCCCTCTTTCCCACTCCCCTCCCATTCTCCTCCTCCTCCTCCTCCCTTCCCCTCCCTCCCCTCCCACTCTCCTCCCTCCTTTCCCACCGCCTCCCTCTCCCCCTCCTCCCCCCCTCCCTCCCCTCCACGCCATACCCCACGCACAGAGTCGGCGTGCACAGTGTCGTGCCCTGACAGCCGGTGCCCGCGCCTCGCCTCGTGGGGAACCGACCAGCGGCTCCCCACGAAGCGAGGCTGGGAACTGCTCGCCTCAGGACTCCCTCTCTCGCTCCTCCTCCTCCTGCTTCTCCTTCTTTCTATTTTCCCTCCTTTTCCTTTCCGTCTCTCGCTTTATTTCTGTCTTTCTCTCTATTATGTTTTCTGTATGTGTGTCTTTTTGTTGTGTGTGTCTGTCTGTCTGTCTGTCTGTCTGACTGACTGACTGCGTCACTCTCTTACTTACTGACTTACTGACTGATTGACTCAGACACTCTCATACTTACTGACTTACAGACAGACTGACTGATTGACTCAGACACTCTCATACTTACTGACTTACAGACAGAATGACTGTCCTCTCTCTCTCTCCTATTATCCTTTTCCCCCTTTAACCTCTTTCTTCTTATTTTTCTCTCCCTCTCCCTAACTTGACCTCGATCTATGTCACTCTCGCTCCTTTTATTGTTTGTTTGATTTGTTTGTCTCCTGTCGTCTTCTGTCTCCTCTTTTCCGTTCTCTTTCACTTCTATTCTGCTATCCTCCTTTTCCCTCCTCCTTTCCTCTTTTTTAAATTCCTGTAATTCATTCTCTCTCTCTATATATATTTCTCTCTCTCTCTCTCTCTCTCTCTCTCTCTCTCTCTCTCTCTCTCTCATCACGTGTTCCATCCTCTCCTCAGTTCCCCAATTTGAATAACAATAAAAAAAAAAAAACTTTAGCAAGTCGCTAATTTTATTCTCCGTAAAGTGACCATGGGAAGTGACAGGTCTGGGAGAAGGGGGGGGAGGGGAGGGGAGGGGAGGGGGAGGAAAGGGAGGTAGATGGGAGAGGAAGATCGGGAGGATGAGGATGGGAGGGGAAGGAGAGGAAGAGGAAGAAGAAGGAGAGGAAGAGGAGGAAGGGAGAGGAGGAGGATGGTAGAGGAAGAGGAAGGGAGAGGAAGAAAAAGGGAATAAAAGAAGGGGAGGAAGAGTAAGGGAGGGGAAGAAGGGGAGGAAGAAGAGGAAGGGTATCGCGCGAAAGAGGGGGAAAGGGAGGGAATGGGAGAAAGGGAGGAAGAAGGAGAGGGGAGAGGGCACCGAGAGGGTAACCCCCAACGACCCTGCCCCTCCCCTCCCCTCCCCTCCCCCGGACCCTCCAGGAGACAGTGTCCACAACCCCTCCAGAGCGCCCCCGAATGCCCTCCGAGACGCCCCTCCCTCCGCCCTTCTCGCGCCCATGCCGAGGGAGGCTGGAGGGGCGCGGGCGGGGGGAAAGGAGGACACTTCACGCCCACGCCCGCCCGCGACGATGACACGGGCGTGTTAGCGGGGCTCCGAATACCGGCTTTTGGCAATGATGACGAACACGGAGGCGAGGACCCCCCCCCCTCCCCGCCCTCCTGCTCGTTCTCCCTCTCTCCCTCTCTCCTTCCGCTTGACAGCCTGTAGGACTTCCACCCCGCCCACACCACGCCCGCACTGGTCGATGTCGTCCACGTACGGGCGGCGTGGGCGCTTCTAAAATTATTCCGTGGGCGGTCAGAGCCTGCGACGGGGGGAGGGGGGCAGGGGGTCCCTCCCGCCCCCAGCGACCCGCCCAGCTCAAAAACTTGGCCGATGTTTTGTCGATTTTAACGCCCTTTGCCGCAGGTCCCCGCCGCCCAGCCCGCCGGGAGGGGCGGCCGGGGCTCCTGTCTTACCTTTGCCGTCGTCGGAATCCAGAGTTTAATTGTAAAAATCCAGGAATTTAAGCGTAAACGGCCGCCGCTGCGACTCCACCTCGCCAGCACACGCTCAATGACAGCACTAAGGGGTGCGCCATGTTAGGGCGAGTCCATTCTTACTCACGCGGGGGAGGCCGCCCTCGCCTCCATCTTCACCCATCCCTTCGCTGTCCATAAGCTTTATTCCTCGTAGCTCTATGGCCCCTTCCGTGTGCTAATGTGCGATTGGATTCCTCTTTTTTAAACAGTCTCGGAAATGGAATTAAAGTTTAGTTGAGAAGGAGATCTGTTGAATGCCCCGGCGAGACATCGTACGTCTGGCAGCGGGGCCGCGACCATGTGCTCGTAGTAAACATCAGAAATGAGACACTATATAAACATATAAAGGAATTAAAGTGATCTAAAGGCACACAAGGGGACACAGGTGACCTAGATCCGTAATGTGAGTATGAGAATAGAGCGTATCACAGCCTTAGCCCTGAAAATAAAAGGCAAAACTCCAGCTGCATTCACTATCTCACCTGTCGAAGTCGCCAACTCTAACTTTCAAACTTTTTTAATATCAAAGCGACGGCTTTTAATATAAACATACCAACAAAAATAACGTTTTAAAAATACGGAATAATAAAATTCCTTCTTTAGAAAAAACAGGAACGTATCCCAATTCATTAACAAAATGAAAGCGTCTGTAGCCCCTGAGAAAATGGAGGGAGAAAATCAGGAAATTTCACGATTAAAAAAAATATACGTTTTCACTCTTCTTCGTAAGCTTCGCCGACCCAATTATTGCTAAAGGGACCGTATAATATTTAAATATAGAAACAAGTTGAGATCTTTTGGTTTCGACAAAATGGTGAACGCTTGTTACCACGAGAAAAAATACAGAAAATATCTTGTATCATTTTTTTCTTTCTTTTTTTCCTCTTTATTACATCTGTTTACTTCAGCTGCTGCTTTGCCGTTATGTTTGTTATATCTATTCACCATTCATCAATTCAACAGTGTATATAATTATGTATTAAGATCAGTAAATACATAAACATATACCCCAACGCATGCATGTAAACATCTTTTAGTTGTTGATATCATGAACACAAATAAACAACACGAACATAAACACGTAACCATCTGCAAAAAGTCATGTATATAAAAAAAAAATCTTTTAATATTTCCTAACAAGCGCAAAATCAAAATAGAAAAAAAGGAAAAAAAAAAAAGTTAGGAAAAGGAGAGAGGGAACTCAGTCCTTTCAAAAAGTATCATATAAAAAAAAAAACTTTCAACATTTCCTCAAAACAAAATCCGCAAAAAAAAAAAAAAAAAAAAAAAGTTGGAAAAGGGAGAGAAGGGTTTCAACTCCCCACCCCTCTCCCTCCTCCCTCCCCCCTTCCTCCACCCCATCCCCCTCTCCCTCCTCCCTCCCCCCTTCCCCTCCACCCCCACCCCCTCTCCCTCCTCCCTCCCCCCTTCCCTCCACCCCATCCCCTCTCCTCCTCTCTTTCCCTCCTCCCCTCTCCCTCCTCCCTCCCCCCCCTTCCCTCCACCCCATCCCTCTCCTCCCTCCCCCTCCCCCTCCTCATATACAGGCGTGGTTGCTTTAGTTTCGAGTAGGTTTCCTGAGGTCGTAAATTGGGCGTGGTACCCCCCCCCTCTTCCCGCGCCCGCCCTGCCCTCCTGCCCTCCCTTCCCCCTCTCCTCCCTTCCCTTCGCGTCCTGGCCATACCACGCCTCCCTCTCTCTCCCTTCCCTTCCTACCCTTCCCGCTCTCCCTTCCTCCTCCCTTTTTCTAACCTTCGTGATTACCCTTCTCCCTCCCTTCCTCCTCCCTTTTACTCTTACGTTTTCCCCTCCTCTTCCCTCCCTCCCTCCCTCCTTTCTCTCACTTTCCTCTTCGCTCCTTTCTCCTTCCTCTTCCCTCCCTTCTCTCTCCTTCCTCCTCCTTTTACTCTTTACGTTTTCCCCTCCTCTTCCCTCCTCCCTCCCTCCTTTCTCTCACCTTTACTCTCCCCTCCCCTTCTTTAATCCTTCCTCTTCCCTCCCTCCTTTCATCCTTCCTCTCCCTCCCTTCTCTCTCCTTCTCTCCTCCTATACTCCCTCCTTCCCCTCGCGAGTATCCCATACCTCCTCCACCCTCCTCCTCCCTCCTCCCTCCCTCCTTTCCCAGCCATGCCCGCCTCTCCCTACCTATCACGCCCCCCTAGCTATGCCTCCCTTCCTACTACCTACCCCTCCCCGCCACCCCTCACGCCCACCCATCCCTAGCCACCACGCCCACCCCCTCCACCCTACCTCCCGCCCACCCCTCACGCCCATCCCTAGCCCCGCCTCCCCACCTCACGCCCACCCCCTAGCCACCCTAGCACCCTCTCCTAGCACCGCCCACCCCTCCCCACGCCTCTCACGCCCATCCCTTCCCGCCAGGCCCACCCCTCACGCCCATCTCTCACGCCCACCCCAACCCAGCCCGCCACCCTGACATCAAGGGCGCGCCGGCTGCTTGTTCCCTCATCTGGCTGTCTCTTTCATTTTCTCCCTTTCAGCTCTTCTCTTCTTCGTCTATCTTAATTATTGGCGTTTCTTCTCTATGTCTCTTTCGCTCAGTGAGGAACCTTCTGTATATCGAACTGTTCTCGATTTATCTCTCTTTTTTCTCCCTCTCTCTATCTTTATCTATCTACGTTTCTATCTGACAGTGTTATCTCTGTTTACCTTTCCATTTATCTATCCGTTTCATCTCTCTCTCTCTCTCTTTTCTTTCTTTCTCCTCTCTCTCTCTCTCTCTCTCTCTCTCTCTCTCTTCTCCTCTCTCTCTCTCTCTCTCTCTCTCTCTCTCTCTCTCTCTCTCTCTCTCTCTCTCTCTCTCTCTCTCTCTCATCTCTCCCTCCCTCCTCCTTCCTCCTCCCCTTCTCCCTCTTCCCTCCTCTCCCTCCTTCCCATCCTCCCTCCTCCCTCCCTTCCTTCCTTCCTCTCCTCCTCTCTCCTTCCTCCCTCTCCCTCCCTCCCTCCAACCCCCCTCTCCCTCCCTCCCTCCAATCCCCCCTCTCCTCCCTCCCCCAACCCCCCCTTCCCTACTTAACCCCCTTGCGCCTCTCCCCTCGCTTCCCTTCTCCCCTCACGGAGCATTTATTATGAGGACAGAATGTTAAGATAGCTGGTGGAGGGGGAGGAGGGAGAGGGGGGGGAGGGAGGGAGAGGAAGGGGGGGGGCGAGGAGGAGAGGAGGAGGAAGGGTGGGGGAGGAGGGAGGAGGGAGAGGGAGAGGAGGAGGAAGGGGGGGTGGGGGAAAAGGGAGAGGAAGGAGGAGGAGAGGGGGAGGAAGAAGGAGGGAAGGAGGAAAAGGGAGAGGTTTGGAGAGAGGGAGAGGAAGAAGAAGGAGAGGAGAAAGAGGAAGAAGAAGAGGGGAAAGAAAAGGAGAGGAGGAGGAGGGAAAGAGAAATAAGGGAAAAGCGAAGGAAGAAGACAAACGGAAGGTGAGGAGGATGAAGAATAAAAAAAGGGAAGAAAGAAAAGGGAAAAACGATGAAGAGAAAAAAGAAGGAGAAGGAAACAGTACAAAAAACAACAAAGGAGATATACAGAGGAGAAGAAAAAAAAAAGAAAAAAAAGAAAAAAAAAAAAAAAAAGTAAAAAAAAAAAAAAAAAAAAAAAAAAAAAAGTAGGAGAGGAAGAAGGAGCAGCGAGGAGGCGGAGGAGGGGCCGCCAAGGTCAGCCAAGGCCAGAATGGGGGAAATAATGGTCGGCGGGAACCATTACATCGGGAGGGGGGGGCGAGGTCCTCCCGCTGCAGGGGCGCTACCATTCGGCGTCTTATGGTGGCGCCGATGGTACCATAACGAGGTCGATCGCCTCCTTATATGGCTGTGTTTTTGTTGTGTTTGTTATGGTGTCCGAAATATGGTGTTTTTTTTGTTGTGTTTGCTATGGTATCCGAATATGGTGGGTTTTTGTTGGGTTTTGTTATGGTGTCCGAATATGGTGTGTTTTTTGTTGTGTTTGTTATGGTGCGTAAAAATAATGTGATTTTATTGTGTCTGTTATGGTGTACTAAGATGATATGTTTTGCTTCTTATGGTGTGCAGATATAATCTGTTGCTGTTGTGTTTGTTATGGTGTCCAAATATGGTGTTTTTTGTTGTGTTTGTTATGGTGCATAAGATAATGTTTTTGTTGTGTTTGTTATAGTGCATGAAAAATAATGTGCTTTTGTTATGCTTGTTATGACTGTACGAAGATTATATGTTGTTGTTGTGTATGTTGTTGTGTTTGTTATGGTGTATACGATACTGTGTTTTTGTTGTTTGTTGTGGTCTACAAATATAATCTGTTGTTACATGTTTATGGTGTACAAAAATAGTGTTATGATATACAAAATGTTTTATTCTCGTGTTTGTCATCGTATGTAAAAATAATTTGTTGTTATTGTGTTTATCACCGTAAGCGACGAACTAGAAAAATATTGTTTTCCGATTGTGTTTGTTATTGTAAACACTAAACATTGACTTTCCTGTTGTGTTTGTTGCAGCATATGTTTGATTATATACACGTTCTATATTTATGATTATGATCATATTGGTTTCCCATTTGCTCTTGTAACATAAGACTTACAATAATAATAGTTTGTACATCTTTTTTACGAAAGAATTTTTTTTTAACAAATTCTTTGGCAAGAGTTACAGATCAAACAGAAAATATTTGTAGACTGACGGAAGGCTGTACATTTGCCAATTCGTTAAACACAGAAAAATAATATGTTTTAAACCCAAACGAATCACCTATTGACCATTAGTAAATTGATACGCACACCAGCGCTCGCACGTAACCATAAAACACGTACACACACGCACATAAGCCAGTACGAACACAGACAAGCACACATACACACACGTAAAACACAGAAAACAGAGATGGACTTGGAAAGTTTCCAGGGATGACTTCACAAAAAAAAGAAAGAAAAAAGATTTATTCCTCATATAAGACATTAATCTTTAGAATCCCAGGAAGTGGTGTGAGGAGGGTGAGAGAACGAAAGGAGGAAGAGGAGAAGGGAGAGGAGAGGAGAGGAGAGAGAGGAAGAGGGAAGGAGAGGAAGGAATAGAGGAGGGGAGGAGAGGAGAAGAGAGGAGAGAGGAGGAGAGGAGAGGAGAGGAGAAGAGAGAGAGAGAGAGAGAGAGAGAGAGATCAAATCAATCCCCCCCCCCCCAAAAAAATATAAAAAAAAAAATAAAGAGTAAAAATAAAAATCAAGAAAAAGAGTAAGAAAAAATAAAGAAAGCATCAAAGAGAGAGAGAGAAAGAGGGAGAGAAAGCTTCCTCAAGAAAGCTGCCAAAACAGCAAACCTTTTCTGGCTGACTTCAAAGACGAGGAAATGTTGTGGTGCGATCGGTTAGAGGGTGAAGGGGGGGCGGGGGGAGGGGAGGACAGGGGAAAGGGGAAGCACGAAACGAGAGGTGAAAGGGGGAAGGGGGAAGGGCAAGAGGGAGAGGAGAGGGGAAAGGGTGGAAAAGGAGGGTGAAGGAGAGAACGGAAAGGGGAGAATAACAAGGAAAGGGAGCAAGGCGGAAAGGAAGAAGAAAAGAGGAAAGGAGGAGAGGAAAAGGAGGAGGAGAAGGAGGGGGGGAGGAGGAAGAGGAACACGAGGAATATAAGAAAGAAGAGGACTAGAACGAGGAAGAAAAGGAGGAGGGGTAAGAGGAGATAGGATAGGAGGACGAGGGGGAGAATTAGACCTAGGAGAAGAATGTGAAGGAGGAAAATTAGTAAACGAGAAAAGACCGGAACAAACGGAGGAAGGAAAGAAAGAGACGGCTGATAACGATAAATATGAAGAAAGATGAAAAAAAACGTAAAATACAAAATTGTGAGCTAGATAATAGAAAAAATAACTATCCCATATTCTAACAATAACAACGGGAAATATATATTATACCATCCTAAGACAAAGAAAGAAAAAATAGAAATAAAAAGCAGATAACGAAAGAGGGAGAAAGAGAGAAAAGCAGATAACGAACGAGGGAGAAAGAGAGAAAAGCAGATAACGAGAAGTCGAGAAGGAAATGACAGCCGATGGGGGACATAGGGGAGGGGGTAATAGGGTGGGAAGGGGGGGGGAGTGGCCTAATGAGGGCCGGGGGGAGGAGGAGGGAGGGGGAGGAGGGGGAGCTGTGAGGGGAATGAGAGAATGGGGAGGAGAAGAAGAGGAGAAGGGTAGAAGTAGAAGAGAGAAGGAAGGAGCAAAGAAGATTGGAAGGAAAGAGGAAAAAGGAAGGGGAAGACAAAAAGGAGAAGAGAGAGGAGAGAGAGAAAGTGGAGGAAGAATGAAGGAAGAAAGAAAAGGAACGAGAGAGAGAGAGGAAGACGAGAGAAGGATAGAAGAGAGGCGGAGGAAGAGACGAAGAGAGAGAGTTTGGAGAGAGAGAGAGAGCAGACCGAGAGTATGAACAGAGCAGAAGAGAGAGAGAGAAGATAGAAGGTTAGGATAAAGAGTGGGAGCCTATGAGAGAGGTTATATGAACGTGAGTATCGAAGAGTGAGAGATGAGAGAGAAGAGTGAGAGCATAGAGAGGAGTCGAGTAGAGAAAGTAACACACACGGAAGAGAGGGTAGGTCGAAATAAGTTCGACCAGGAGGGAAGAGGAGAGAACCGAGACGCAAATAGACGCACAATCCACTAGGCACAGAAGATGTGAGAGAAACAGAAACAAGAGAACTGGCACATAGATAATAAGAAAAAGAAAAAAAAGGAAATAAGGATTTGAGAGCGCGTAGTAACATAGAAAGAGTAAAGGAAACAGGGACAGGGGGGAAGGGGTGAGGAGGGGGGAGGAGGGGGCAACCAATAGAGTAGGCCTTACCCCCCCTCCCCCCTTTCACAGCGGTAGTCGACAGCTAAGCTTCACAGAACAAACATTAGCGAAAGGTGAGAAGGAGTGACAGGAAAGGGAGAAGAGGGGTCAGGGAGGGGAGAGAAGGAGGGGAACGAGAGCAGGAAGAGGGAGAGTAGGAAGTGGCAGGAGGGAGAAGGGAGGAGAGGGAGACGAGGATAGTTAGGAAGAGGGGGAGAGGAGAGAGAGAGAGAAAAGAGGGAGAGCGAGAGCAGGAAAGGGAAAGCGAACAGTGGTGAGAAGGAGGAAGAAAGGGAAAAGCGAGAGCAAAGGAAGAAGGCGGACATAATATAAGAAAAGAGAGGAGGAGAGAGAGAGGAGAGAGAGAGAAGAGGAAGAGAGAGAGAAGAGAGAGAGGAGAGAGAGAGAGAGAAGAAGAGAGAGAAGAGAGAGAGAGAGAGGGACACGAGAGGACGGAGGAGAGAGATGAGAGCAGAGATGAGAGAGAGAGAGAGAGAGAGAGAGAGAGAGAGAGAGAGAGAGAGAGAGAGAGAAGAGGAGGAACAGGCATCTAAGTAAAGGCGGCATAGAAATCGCCGTCGGCGGATAACACTATCGAGCTTTGCATGCTTTCTGGGCTGATATACAGGCAACAGGGCAGAGTGTATAGTGGCAGTCAATATTTGAGGGAGTAGATAAGGCTGGGCATTGCCCTACTGCGAGGCCAACTATCGAGTTGACGGTTCACGATGGCCGGGGGGCTGATACGAATTATAGTCCAAACCACTAGACAGATTGGGGGAAGCGGAAGTAAGGAGAGGAGACGATAGAGAAGAACTGAGAAAAAAAGAAAGTTGAGTCTAAAGCAGGTTCTTCGCTTAAAAAAACAAGTTTACACGAATAATTAGTACAATAAATTAACACAATTTTCTTGGCTTAGCAATTTGAATATTCTCAAAAAGTAAAGATCCCGCTGGAGAAATAAACTTATAAAATACTTATACAAAAGACTCACTTATACTGTATGTATTCCTACATTTATACAATGGACATACTTATACAAAAGACATTTAAGCAGATGTATCTATATATCAGATGTATTCATGAAATAAACATTTAGATTATATGCAAATACAAAAGTCACATTCATTTACTAGCCACATCCATGCAATCGGATGTATGTCTTATAATACAATGAATATACAACATTCACAGAACAAACATAAAAAAAAAAAAAAATGTATATTAGGCAAAGAAGTTTATGTTTTTAATAATATATTCCATGCCAAGATTTAAACACATAATATATGAGGCGGAGGAGAGAGGAGAAAGAAGAAGAAGAAGAAAGAAGAAGTAAGAAAGAAGAAGAAGATGAGAAGAAGAAGAAGAGAAAGAAGAACGAATGAGAGAAGAAGAAGAAAGAAGAAGGAGGAAAGGAGAAGGAGAAGGAGAAGGAGAAAGGAGAAGTGAGAAGGAGAAGGAGAAGGAGAAGGAGAAGAAAGGAGAGAGGAGAAGAAAAAGGAAGAAGAAGAAGAAGACGAAGAAAAGAAAAAAAGAAGAAGAGAAGAAGAAGAAGAAGAAAGAAGAAGAAGACGAAGGAGAAGGAGAAGAAAAGAAAAAAAAAGGAAAAAGAAAAGATAAAAGAAGAAGGGTGAGGTCGTTGACGAAGAAAAGGAGGAGAAGAAGAAAGAAGAAGACAGAAGAAGAATAAGAGGAGGA